>JAHDVE020010845.1:0-20098 GCA_022606495.2 Halesus radiatus | reverse complement strand
GTTCTTTTGGTTAAAAGACTGAACAAAAGCTATAAAAAAATATACACACATTTATATAAAAGTATAATTTAAATTCTAATAAAAAAAATCGCTTTATAAAAATTTAAAATATTATTTGTTTATTTTGTTTATTAAAGCAAGTATATATCACCGAAATAAAAGAAATAAAAAAAACACCCACACAATATTAAGTTAAATTATTTAGAAATAGCTACAATTTAACAGGTAATACCATAATCAATGCATGGATTCTCTCATCAAAAACAAATCAACCATATTTATCTACAAGTAACGATATGGCTATTGAATACCAAATAACTATAATATATATATATGTTTTACATAAATTCTATTTTATTATATAAAAATAATGCATATACATATTTATTATTAATATTCCTTATCGATATTATATTAATAGATACTTTTTTTCTATTAATTATTGCAATAAGGATATATAACTAACAAAAAATAATGGACTAGGATTTGACAGAACATGGATACCGTAAACCATGCGATTCAAATATCTTCATTCGGTGGTTCCATCTCCATAGCTTCCGGCATCTCCTCACCTCCTTTCGCAAGCCAGTCTCCAGTAATATTCAAAATCAATACTGCTTTTCCAATATATACACATTGATGTATATATAACCATAATATCCATAGAAATAATTTTTTGTAATATATCACATTGAATTTCTAAAACTAATTTAGATGCTGATTTTTTCGATTTGAGGCCGGATGAACAACCAGAGAATAATTACAGTAATTTCGCCAAAAAATAAAAATGGTTTAGTAAGGTAAGAATAAGAAGAACATGTCAAACAATAATATTCAAATAACAGATTTTTCTCATGTATTTTGAGTATAATGTTGATGGTCAGACCATTAAAAAATAGCTAGCATTATCTCAGACTTAAAAATTCACAGCTACCAGCATTTTTTTTTATTTAATAGATGTATATATATTTTATATACATACTTTATATCCAATTATATACACATAAATCATAACTTTGCATTAAAAAAAACCATTATTCTACATATATATATATTGTTTCCATTATTTATAAACATGAAAAGTCTTCGAGAACAATAAGCAAATCTTTATTCAATACTTATTGGAGGTAATTCGCTTTCGCAGCATTCTTGGGGGTGGTTGCATCGGTCCTCGCAATGGGCACTCCGATCCTCACCAAAAAGGTTCTAAAGTTCATCGAACACAAACACACCACCCGAACGGAGCTGCGAAACGCCGAAAGCTATATCTACCTGTGGATCTTCATTTATATAATCAAAGTCTTCCTGAACGAATATGCATAAAGACTTATTTTCATGGTTGGACTCAAAGTGGAGCAGGTCCTGTACGTGAAGCTCCTCAATAAGATTCCCAAAATCCCTTTCAGTTACAAGATGCACACCACCAAGACAGACATGCTCAACCTGTTCATGATCGAGGTTAAGCTAGTTGTTTATTTTTTTAAGTACGCCCCTATTGTCTTCACGGCTCCAACCACGATTCTCATATCATCGGTTCTCATATTTCTGGAAGGCAAGTCCTATGGCTATCTGTTAATCTACGTACTCATCGTTGCTGGAACCATAGGATTGATACTCGACAAATCAATGTCCGAATGCCGAACCAAGAAGTTCCATATCGAATAGTAACGCATCAATAACAATCTTTAACTCACAGGCCAGGTCCGCGTCCTCAAGCAAATGGGATGGTAGAGCCTTATCCCTCTCAAAACAGCGAGATACAGAGAGCATGAGAATAACCTCAACTTCAATTATTACATATACGCACACATTCACGATCTCGTGCTTGTTCTGGTACCGCTGATCGTCGTGGCAGCCATCTTCTTGATCCAGTTCGGGATGGAGAAGACCGAGCATACTCTCACAGTCGCAGAAGTGTACACCATCATGTACTACGTCGGCATGACTTATTACCCCATGAAGAACATGAGGTCATTGGTGGTGAGCTATTATGATATGGTTTCAGCTTTGGAAAAACTTCAGGAGTTCTTCAACATCGATGAAGTCGTAGGACTGAAGCTCGTGGACAAGAAGCGATAAGCAGGAGAGCTGTTTCTGGATCATGTAGTGTTATCGGAACAGCCCAAGGTCCGCCCGGCAGAAACAAATATGACTCGGCGCATATCACAACTCCACAAATCTATGGACAAAAGCATTTTGGCGGCCGGAAAGTTGTCTGTCAGTATTCTTTAGGAAATCAAGCTGGTTAAAGGTCAAAAACTCTTTATATTAAGTGAATAAGGCGAAGGCTCGGTACTGCTGAGTGCACTGATTGGCTCGTGCAGTATAAAATCCGGAAAGTGCTCATATGGTGGGAAAGTTGGTTATGTTCCGCTGGAACCTTGGTTCAAAAAAGCTTCCATCATTGACAATATAACTTTTGGTAGTACTGAATACCGAGACCAGTTGCGTAAAGTTTACAATATCGCCGCTCTAACCGAAGAGATGGAACAATTTCCTGAGAGGGAGTTCTCCATAATATCGGATTCGAATTCTTTTACTGAGAGTCAGCTCAAACGCATTGCATTAGCACGTGCCTTGTATTCCAAAGCTGACTTGTATTTTTTGGACGAGATCTTCAAAAGCATGGATTCAACAATTGTGGAGACCATCTACTCTAACATAAAGCAATATTTAGTGGACCAGACAGTTGTTTTCTCTATTTCCACTGCCACGTTTTTGAGTCCCACAGACAACGTGTTAGTCTTCAAAGAAGGACGAGCAGTCGGATACGGCACTCTCGAGAGTCTCTCAGCAAACCCCGATTCCTTCATCCACCATTACCTCGACACCAAAAGATATAGCATATCCCCGGAAGAGACAGCCAGAGAGAAATAAATTTTACAGGAGCAAATCCAACGCAGAAAAGACAAGCTGGCCAAAAGAAAAGCTAAGCTGAGAGTTCTCATTAAAACAATCATCCGATTCTCAAGGCTAACAGGAAAAAGCTTAGACATCGATAAGGTCTCCAAAGAGGATCTCCGCCAGTTCAAAGGAAAATAACAAATTGAGCAACATTCCCATGCAGGCAATACTATGCATAATAATGACAAATCGCTGAAAGCATTCGATACCCATAGTGTCGACAGCCATGATCATGAATAAATCAAAGGAAATGTCCGTGTGCCAGGTGTGTCCAGGATGTAGTATTTTCGATTTTTGTTCTCGGCAGATAAAAAGTACATGTTAACGAGTCTCTTCGCCTTAATTATAATCACACAGACTTTAAAGGTGTTCTTAAACTGGTGGATAGGTCATATCAGTCACTCCCACGGCAAATACAAACATAAAGAAGAAGAGGAGAACATAATGATTTATATAGAAGCGACTGTCCTCTTCGGAGTGTTGGCGGCGGTTGAAGGAGTTGTCAGCGCCTATCTTTCCAGAAAAAGTGCGGACAATCTCTCGGAGAAGACGATGAAGGCTTTGGCAGGTGCCGATCTCCATTTTTTTGAAACACACGATACAGTTGTCATAAATAATAAAGTAAATAAGGATTTTGAGGAGATTTTCCAAATTCATTATTACAGCCAGGATATCATTAGGAACGTATTTGTTTTTATATTCACGCTCTTCCTGACCGCACTGTAGTCCCCAGGATTCGTCGTAATGGGTGTGATCATCGTGATCGTCAATATCGCAATTCTCCATTTCTTCATGAAGACTGAGAGGGAAATCATGCGATACTACAACCCCTTCACCGACACCCTCTTCACTTCTATCGAGGCGGTGATCGGCGGGATCGACACCGCCAAGGTCATGGGGCGGATGAAGTAGTTCATTGACAAAGAATTGGAGAACATCTACAACGTCAGTGTCCTCAAGCTCAACGAGAGGTACATCTACCACGCCATGACGATTCTATGCGAGCTCAGTACCCTGGTACTCATTGCCTGGCCGGCCTACTACGCGGTCAGCAACAAATCAAGTCTCGGACACTCTGATCTCGCTCTCACTGCTACCGTCATTTCTTATTCTTTGAAACTCACGGGTCTCCTCACGACCATCATGAAAGAGTTCGTCATTGTCGAAAGCGGAATGAGGTTCAATTTGCTGAAGTCGTTTTACGTTCAAGATTTGCCGCAGGAGCTGAAGTACCACAAACCAATAGAGAGGAAGTGGCTTCGGGGAAAGCCGGACATCGTTATCGAGAATGTGTCAGCAAGTGCCGAAGGAAGTGACTGTCTTCTGCTGCATGAAATGAATTTTAAAATAGAGGCTTACAAGCGAGTCGCGATCTTGGGAAAGTCAAGCAGTGGTTTGAATGCAATTCGCCCTTTATTGGAGAGGTTTACTATGCCCGTGGAAAATGTGGACAAATCTATCGGAACGGTCGAGGTCGGAGGAGTCAACCTGAACAGTGTTGGAAGAAAATGTAAATTATAAATTCATCACATGATATTCATACTTATTTTTATTTGGATTTGTATGTATTTTCCTAGATGTTTCATAAGAAGTCGAAGGACTGGTTAATTCTCCTCTGATATTCACGAGTACCGTCTTGGACAACATCGACCCTTTTGGCCAATACCGATAGAAAGACATCATTAAGGTCGTCAGAAAACTACATCTCGAGGAAGAACTCCAGCTCATCCAGAAGTCGGCGAAGAAGCCGCACGCCGCCAAAAAAGTGGAGCCACACGCCATGAAGCTCGTCAAGTCGAAGTTCGTCAAATCCGACTAACACCCTCATCCTGTGGCCAAAGTTGCCCATTCCGCCCATGACTCCCACGATGCACATCACAGCATCGACTCGCACGCTCACAGATAGCCTCCGATTCATAAAATCTTATCAACCCGTATTTCACCTTCTGAAGCCAAACTCAAAGTCAGAAACTCGATCAGCATAGCGCGCGTCCTCCTGCATAAACCATCAGTGTTAATCGTTGAATCCACAGAACCAAACACCTACAATGGTGACATCACTGCCCTGATGGAAAAATAACTCCCAGAAACTACTATTTTGTACCTAAACGCCAATCTCCGACACTCTCTGCAGTTGGAGCGAGTCGGCGTGGTGTCGCATGGGATATTGGCGGAATGGGACTCTCCAATCCAGCTTCTGAACAATCCCGACTCGTTGTATTCGCGGTTGTTACAGGCTGCAGAACCCTCGATGTTTGCTTTGGTGCGTAATAAATCACGATTTACTTCTGAAGAAATGGATTCACTGTTAAAGTCAAATCAATAAAAAGAATAATGAACAAAAAATGGAGAAACAAATAAATACATAATTTTATCTATTTTTATATTATTACATACATCTTTGAAGCCTATGATTTTTATAGCTTTGATCCATTTTTTATTGTAATATGATGTCGAATTATAAAACAACTATTCATGTATTTATGTAATATTTTTGTACTTAATGCATGTCTTTATATCAGGTTTCGGCAAACATCAAATGTTTAAAGATCCTTTGAACAAAATGAAATTCAGTCGAATTTATGTATAGTTTATTGAATTCACTAGTTTTTAAAATTTAATCAATGGTTTATCATCCAATTCATGATTTTTCATTAAATTAATGTATAATTTGTGGAAACATCAAACTAAGTTTCAGAGCGACCCTCCACCAATCCTTTGCCATAAGACATTTTTGTTTTTCTGAAGTATATCAAGCCTTTCCTTTGTAGTCTCTCTGACCATGATGCGTAGCTTATCGTAATACGTCTCTCTTATCTTAGAACTCTGTTTAAAGTCGATGTCATCGAGAATAATCTTCCTAGCCAAATCATCTTGACCCTCCTTATCGGCAATTTTGACAGCCTCGTTGAAGTAAGTCGACGCTGCTTCCTACCTCCTCACCGATCGGAAGTACACAGCCCGGTTTACCAGGACCTGGATTTGTTTTAGAGGATCCTTGTGTTCCTTCTTCAGCCAAGCCTTGTAGCAATTTTCAACGCTCTATGCGTGAATTTCACCGCCTAGTGCCATATAAAATATGGAGGCATCCTCATATTTGTCGATGGCGAATGACAGAATGGCCAGTCTGAGAATCATTGTTTTGAACAGACTTGTTTCTTCTAAAGTGGTGCAACTAATCTGCTTGGAGAGCTTTAGCCCTTATTGAATTTTCTAAGCAAAGTCCAATCGTTGCTCGGAAACATTGGTTTGGAAACCATCGTGGTTGGCGACTTTGGTTTTCTCGAGCCATATCGTTCCTGAAAGTTTGTGATCGTTCTTTGGGTCGATATATTCCTCCAGTTCTTTGAGATACCTAGGATCACTTTTCGTTTGGTCGATTGCCAACATGTGTTTGAAATTCGGAAGTACCATTTTTTCAAAATCTTACTAAAAAATGTTGGCAAATTTGGTTTCAATGTTCAAAATGTTGGTCTTCAGGTTTTCGGCGAGCAGCGAATTAATTTCTAACATCACTCCCATAAGGGCGTCTAGTTTCCCAAGTGTCACTACATCGTTTTAGTTGAGACCAGAAAGGACTGTCAGAAAGTAGTTCAGGAACTCACGCATAAACTACGTGGATTTTTTCATGTTCTTGTGATCATTGCCCATTTGGTTAGCCACCCTCTCGCTGATCTTGTGACAGTGTTTCACCAGCTTGATGTTGTTCCAGTGCGGTGTCCCAACGGCAACAGTCAATTTGGTCTCTGGCAGAGAAATGCGCTCTTTGATTTCATTGAGGATTTCCTCCGGCCTTCCTCCGGTCTATTGGACTCTGGCGCGTGCCCACTAGTAAATGCGTATAATTGTATCAGCAATCCAGTTGTATTGAGCTTTATATTCTTCCAGCTACGTTGAGTCCATCACCAATGGCTGTGTCTTCCATTGCTGATGCAAAGTTGACGAGAAGTCCAATGTTTCCAGTCGATTTATAACATCTGAGTTATTCAAAGAGTCTTCCAGCGCAATAATGCGAATGTCACTATCCTCACAATTTGCAATTTCTCTAAAGAATTTGGTAACTCTTTCATCATTAGAGCAAGTTAGAAGTTTGAAGATATTTCTGAAGGCAGGTGCGTCTCTTGTACTGCACTCAGTGAATATAAGAGTGGTGTACTTGGCTAGCTAGGCTAGGTTTGAACCAGGAAAGGTGTCTAGGAAATTTGAAATCAACTTGAAGTATTCCCTGTGCATGCTGTATTGGAACATTCCCTCTGAGACGTCAATAACCAGACGCAGCTGAGGCTGCAGCCGAGATATGAGATTCTGGGTGGTTTTCAGGTTTAAAATCGCTTTCAGGTCGTCTTAGGCTTGGTCCAAACCTACAGTCTAAACTGTCAGAACCTCTCTCCTTCCTCTGTGTGCTTCAATGATGGGATAGGACTCTCCAGTCTCGTCTTTTGATGAAGTGAGGCTGTGAAAGTATATCACCTGTGATTTTGGTTCGATCACTTTGACCTTATCGAGTATGTTTTGGTATGTGATCACCAATTATTGGGTATTAGGAAATTAGGTTTCCATTTTTCAATCCTTATATTTATTTTCTCTTTGATAAGAATAAAATTATGAAAAGAATTTGGGAAATGGCTTTGCCTTTAAAATATCTATACTAATGGGGGGATTTTTAAAAGTCCATATAAAAAATGTGTGTGCTCTGGTTTTTTAATGTTATTTAATATATTTAATAAGTAATTATCAAATCTAATAACGCTTTTGAAAATATTGAGAATATAAACTAACTTGTTGTTTCACCCATTTTAACCTACTTAGTTTTCCAGGGATCAAATGTTCCCCAATCTAGATACTGCATGAATTTTTGGTGTATCAGACATCAATTTATATGACCCATATATTGATTTGTTCTGATGTGATATCTACCTATATACATTTTAATATGCGTTGAAAACAAATGTAATTATAACATAATTCTTATGGTTTTATTTCCTATCATAAGAATACCCTAATTTGACATTTCCATCTATTAAAACTAATAATTGCTCTTGATAAAATAAAGAAACTTATCAAATAAACTTTTAAGGTGATAAACAATGTATTCTGTTTATCGTATTGGTATCTAATAGATGGTGGAGTTTGGGATTCAATAGCAATGTTTGTAACTCACGCTCGGGAAAACTCGAGTCATTATATGATCGTGTATGTCCAAGAGATAATAAAATATAAGATCCCTTTTTATGAACTGATTCAAATTAATTCTTTTTTTAAATCTACTGGACAAGAACTTAACTTAGAAAAGCACTGAAAAAAACATAAGGGTATAGACATACTCTTAAATAAATCATATCATCATTGTAATATCATATGAATATTACTAAATCACATGGGATAGTTATTATATATTTATTAATCCTTTGTAATAATACATAATTTTATTAAAGGATTGTGACATAGTTACTGAATATTTCTTATTAATATATTTTTGTAGTAATTTAGAATATCGAATAGGAAAAAAACTAAAATATAAATAAATAACCATTCCACTCATTAACTAGGATAAAAAAGAAATACATAAACACTGTCCTTCTGATTAATAATTGAATGATGAAAAGACCGAAAACAGGAAACACTCGGCCAGCCAGCCATAACCACCACAACACCAGTTGGGTCCTACAATAAAACATCACAAAGATATATTAACACAAACCTTTCCAAATCGAAAGATCCAAATTCTATTCCCCGACCACATGCCTTAACCAACCCGCTATGGAACGCAATGCCAGTGCAGCTGACACCATTGGCTTAAAGAGTTGTGCCTTCACGAATTTCTCAAGTCCCAACGTTACCGAAAATTTCGAAAAAGGCTTCAGCAGAAAACAAAATTGTCTTTTGAACAACTACCATCCTAACTGCACAAAAAATTCCAAAATCAGAAGGTAGGCCACCAAGCAGGCAAATAATTGCACTGCTCAATTCTAACCGTTTATAGCTACAATCAGAAAAATCGTCAATGCTGCGACAGCGGACGCTGTGAATAAGACCAAGTACTTGAGGTTGATGGACGAGATTTAGCAAACAGGAACTCAGCTTTGTGAGGAGATTTCTGACAACCCATCCAGATCCAAAATACTATTTGAGTATAATTTTTACATCTCTCAGTTGATGTCTTTGACTCACGCGGAAGTTCAGCAGAGCGCATTTCTGAAGGAAAAAGACTTGAAAAAGACCCAACAAGAGTTCTTAGTCACCAACAGTAACACTAACTTAACTCAGTATAACTAGCGGCTCAAACTTGAAAATCAGAAGCTTTCCAAAGCGATCACCCTGTTATCTAAAGCCCCAAGGATAAGTCAGCAGTCCAATAATACCAGAGAAAGCCAGATTTACATTGATGAAGGCAGCCAAACCGAATCAGCCATCGATCGGCTTCCGAACTATAGCCACGGCTATAACCGCACACATGATGGCAAGCTCAGCAAGCAGGGATCATAACATTTTTCTCATAGTCCTGAGTCAATCCATCATGGTAGAAACGGGAAAGATGCAACCCCGAAACGCCTCACTATGACCAACTCCAATGTTGGAAACAATGATACTCCAGGAATTCCACAAGGTACATTGCTGCTGATTGAGAGACTAAGACTTGCCAACGAAGATTACAGGTCACAGTTACTTCGCTGCCATTGCCAATTGCGTCATCTGACAGAGAAGATCAAACTACTCAATATTAAATAAAAAATTCTAGCTTTCCGAAAGCTCATCAAGACGAACCAGTCAGAAGTTTTCTATCCGAAACACTCTGCCAAATCAAGTATAAATAACAATGCGCAGCCAACAGTTACCCATTCTCTCATGAACCAGAGGCTGTCCAAGGACAGAAATCAAAGCAGCAACCTCCACGAGCCGAAAACACCTTTCATGTTCATGGAGTACTGTACAAAATACGATCCACTCAATGTCATAAACACTCTCACTCTCGAAGACCACCCTTTCAAAATTATCAGGACAGTCCGAGCCATTTTCGATAGCCTGCAAATTGACTTCCCGACTCTCGAGCCTGACTTCACAGCCTCTTCAACTCCTCAGATAATTGGGGACCCAAATCTTTCTGGAGCTTCGAACTCTGCCGTCTCCATCTCGAACCAGCCAGCGTTCTTTGACTTCGGGCTGTACGTCACCAACTGGTTTAAATACTTTGAAATTGGCTACGAAATCAAACCCAGAACCTGCGAGCTGGAGCTCGACAAAATTGGTTTTATGATAGCTTTGAAAGACTACAATCTACTAAAACTATGGGATGTCATCCTCTTCAGATAACTCATGAATAATCACTATGACAGAGACGAAATCGATTTTTTCGTGAGAGCCAGGTTCAATCTTTTGAAAGGAGTCCAGCTCAGTTTGTAGACTGGCTCATAAATTGTTTATTACATCTCCTATTCATGTTGCAAAGAAGCCATCACCAGCATGTTTCGCAAGTACCCCCATTCTCTCGTAAGTTGCCTGATCGAAAAATTGTCGAAGTCACAGGTCAAAATTAAGGACGAATAAAAAGTAGATTTGGCCTTTTCAATCAAGCTTCTTATGGATCTCTATCGATAACTTAGAAACGAAAAATTGGTTGCCTTCACCAGCAGGGAAATCGGGTCGTCAACGAGCTCATTGAACAGCATCGCAACGAACCGAAGCACCGTCAAACAGCCAGGAGTTCAGTTTTCACTTCGCTAATTGAGCCACGCCTTAAGATTCCACTTTCCAACTCTTAGAGAATCCCAATTTGAACATATTTACTGCGATATCCACCGACTCAACCTCACAAAGACCGAAAGCATCTGGAAATACTGTGTAGACTACGGATACCTCAACAACCGGATCGTTACCATCGTGACGGAGTTCCCGAAACTTGAAACTTCTTCAGCCACCAAGATGCAGTCGTAAACTAATCCACTTAAAGACCATATGGCAAACAGTTCTCATACTTTTGGTAATGCGTCCGAAACATTTCAGCGATGTCTTCGCGAGTACGACAAAATTATTCCACTCATCAGCGCCTTTCGCTCTTTCGTAAACTGTAAGGGGTCAGTGTATTACGCGCGAAGAGCTGAATCTCTGAAGCTTAATGGAAAACTCGCCATTCTTGATGTCAACACGATTTTGCAGTACTTCATCAAACTAGAAGCGCTTGTCAATGACGGTCTCTGCCAAATTATGAAGGATGTTGTATTTACGCATTAAAGGGACTGTGAGTCTTAATCCCAAATGCTCCTGATCCTGCTTCAGTCGATCGGAACGAAGCTGTCAGTCTGGAAGAAATACAACCTCACCAAAACTCTTCATGACGATTACGTGATTACGTGCATCAAGAAGATCCAGGGAATGGTAAAGAAACATATTCCAAACCTGAGCGTGCACATGCAAATTAAGGAGTTGGTGGAAGGACCGATGCCAATTACGGGGGACTCTGCTACATAGTTCGAATTCTTAAAATCTGTAATCTGATTTTAAATATATTTTTTTTAATGTTTTCTAAAATATGTCATGTGTAGACATGTATAATTATAATAATATATTTTGATTCTTAATATTATTGTTATTGTGCTGAACAAGCATTATTATTGTGCTGAACATTAAAAAATTATTAACAAAAAAACGATTTTCTCTTGACAACGTGCTTGGTTTAAGATAACTATAGGACACATATTTTTATTTTTTATTCTTCATCATAATCTAAAATCGAGACTTGACAAATATTGGTGATATTTTACGTGCAGATAACTCTTTTTGTTTTTGTTCATCCGTAATAATTTGGAGCTTAATGCTGTGAAGGTTTTGTAGCAGCCGGTTTAATTAATTTCAGCACAGCAAATTTTCTCTCCTCAAATAACGAGTATCGAGTATCATCAAGATCATTAGTGTTGTTGAACCCAGAATACGGCATTAGAGGCGAACTGTAGTTGTTATTTATGGGTTTCTTGAAGTTCAATCTCTTTTTTCGCAACCGCAAATGACTGCTCGGAGTGGTTTTTAAATTCTTATCGAGACAAACTTCTGCCCCTTCCTCAATCAAGTGAACTGTATTTGGATGGCTGTTAACTACAGAGGAAGATTGTTCTTTGCTGATCTGGAATGTCGGTTGGTATATTACCTTTTCCGAGCCTATATTGGAGGATTTCGCTGATTTTTTAACTAATGAGTAATTGGAACGGGGCAGACGGCTTTTGTTATTATCAGAATGGTAAAAGAGAGCATTAGAATTCTGTTAAACCTATCCATGACTACTGAGTTAATAATCAATACTCGACACGAGAATCTTCATTTGCTGATTTTTAAAGTAGGCTGGACTTCTATTAATTATAAAATAATATTTTAAGGGATGATATTATATATCATTGGGGGGAGAAAATAGACTAAACCTGCTCAAGTATTTGTATTTCTGCTTCAATTCAGGACGATGATTGCTAGCATGGTCTGCAAGTTCAGCCTTTCCAGACAAAGGCATAGCGAGGGATGTTGACTTGACTTTTGGTAACATCTAGTTGTTCTAAGTATATATATATATTTTATTTATTGTTTTAGAGTAATTATATGATTATATTGTTATTCGTTATATAAGCTGTTTCACTACTGTTCATATATAGATGAAATATCTTTGATTTCAATAAATAACAATAATTATTGATGAATATACTTAATATATATATATATTTTTTGTTATCGTACTTTCATGCTTTCACAAACATCACGAAGTTAATAAAATACTCCAAGCATACTCCAAGAAAAATAAAGAGAACAGACATATTCTCGAAACATTATTATATATAGACTTTAGCTAGTTAAGCTAGTTGAATCAATATCGCTACACCAAAATGACTAGTCATTGATTGATATAGATAGTCAATAAATTGGAGCACGACAGACCGCGCAATTCATGCTATGCTGTATAAACTAATTCAAGCAGTTGGCATGATAGATGTGTTTGCATTTTAGTTCCTTAGCCAAAGTTCTAAAACTGAAATCTTCTAAGCAAATAGGGCATTCATTTGCCGAATAACCGGCCTTTGTTTTATGTTGGTGGCCTTTGTTTTTGCGGTAGTTTCTGAATTTGACGAGTTTAATAGATTTGTGGCAACATTTGTGCGATAACATGTCTGTTGACATGGAGACACTAAGAAAGTCATCGACATCAAGATATTTAGTACTCATTCGAGCAGTGGATCCGATTATGCTATATTATTAATACTTTTTTTTATGAGAAATTATATACTATGATTTTTTTTGGAGTTCATCTGCTGTATATGTAGATAAAAAAATATACATGCATTCATCGAAAGAATATCCAGTAAATATAAACTTAATTAATTATATTAACTACTTCATTAGAAGACACAAATACTTAAATAATATCTATCTTTCAAACGAAATGCCATTATATCTCATATGAATATATATATATATATTCATATGACATATAATTAAAGAGATACATTTGCCCATAAATAATTCATTCATACTTGATACTCATTGTCAATTGCTTTGAAAGCATCCATGTTACAGAAAATTAGAGGCCAATCGATAGAATTGTTGAGTATGCAGATGCAGATAGTGGCCTAGACCAGCCGCTACATTCGAAACACCTCCTCCATTCGCTTGTCAATATAGCTCAGGAGGAGCTTGTCCATGTGCAGCCAGCCACGCATCAGTAGCTGATCGATATGATATCCGATGTATTCTAAAGGAATATAGCTGCACATCAAGTCCCTCAGGAAATAGTTTACGAAATCCATCATTCTGACGCCTCGGTTTTACTAAAAAACAATACATATGTAGAAAAAATAATACAAGTTTAGATTAAATTTATTTTTTTGTATGGTTTACAATTAGTTCTGACTGATTTTTCAAGTAATCTCTTATAAAGTGTTAAATTCTGACTGAGTGCTTCGATAGATAATTCATCTCTTCGATTTCGAGCCTTTCCAACAGGTCATCCAGGATCCAGAAAGCGACAGCAGGCTCGCAATGGTACAGCAGACCAGCTCCTAACCAAGCATATATGAGTTTGAAGGGAGTTTTGCGATACATGATACAGTGCTTACTATAGGATATCAACATTTTTTCAAGTGTTTCAATGTCTTTATTGCATAATAAAATTGCTCATTTAAACTTATATTTATTATTTGTGTTTATTATGATTTTTACCTCTTAACGCCCAGAAATTAGTAATTTATTTTATAGTTGATCTGATGGGTTCAATCCATTCATTCACTATGATCCGTTGGTTTTTTGTGTAGTTTTCGTAGACACTCATCAGTTTGGGGAGTTCCTTCGGTTCATATATCAGATTGAGCCAGCGCTCGCTTAAAGTGCAGCATTTATTTTATCCAGTCGGACATTTGCACTGGGTTGTCTTCAGGGTTCCAAATGGAATGAGGCAACCAGGCTCGACTGCTAATGTTTGTTGCATTTACTGCATTTTCTGAAGGTCGAGTCTGCGATATTGGCTCATATTATTAGTACTGGAGGTATTATTCGCTGTGGTGCTTGAGGTTCTAGCCCAACTGTAGAAATATTATTTATATTTTTTTATTAAATTTAAGGTTCGGATTGATAAATTTGATTTAAGGCTTTACGGTATCGAAGGTGATGGCGAGTCATTGTGTCTGGAATCTGAAAACATTAGAATAAATTATTATGTATATATTAATTAAGCCTATATAAATTGGGAAGTAAGTAAAATGTAATAGATGGTTCCAATAAAAATAGTATTAAAAATATATAATATATCGAACTTATTAATATTAAAAAAATAATATCGATATATATTTATTCGCAATAGTTAACAATATTGTAATATATAATATTGTATATTTTATAGATGTATCTGGTGGCTTGGTGTGACAACTCAATATCATTTATTCTTTGAAATGTCAAGGAATTACTATCCCCATTCCCAGTTTATAACCTAATAATTCAGGGTAGCTACAAATGGGTTGATTAAATATTAGATATATGCAATGTATATATATTAGACAATATATAAAATATATATCTTTATTTATTATTCTCATTTCAATAAAATTTACATATAATTATTTAAATTAATAAATATAGATTTTTTTTAAATATGTTTTCTGGAAAACGATTTGTTCTCACTTCAAGGGCAATTGATCGAGTCCTTAGGAATTCAATTGTTCACATTCACCTAGCCGACTCACAACACTCTAAAACATCATCCTCCTCTGGCGTTCTTGCTCCTTTGATTTCAGTTCCAAATCCCTCAGCTTATTGTCCATCTAAAGTTGTCGGATCTTTGCCAGCTAATTACTTCGAGCTTTATTTATCGGTCCTCCCTCCTATTCGCAATCACCATCCTCGTCCTAATTCGAACTCTAATTGTTGGATTTTATCATCGAGGTCATCTCTTACATCGGCAAACCGAAATTTAATGAGTTTATCCAACCCAGATCGTTGGTTTAACTGGTGGGATGCAAAGAAGCCAGAGCTGTAGCTTAAAGCTTAGCTTTCAGTTCGTCCTCGTTATTCATAAACTGCCGTTAGTACTCTATTATGTTGGGGTCTTTGCTATTTTGTTGCGTTTTGAACAGTTAGTATAACCTTGACTTAATTTGGCTTCCTTTATTGTAATCGCCAATCTGGATGTTTTCATCATCAATTTCGTTATTATTAACCTTAATTCTTAATGATTTTACGTTTTGACCTACTTGAGAACCATCTTTTAACCGTTACGCGTCTTCGAGAAGGCGGAGTTCAAGTTCAAGTTCAAGGCGTTTTTTCTTTTTCTTTGGTTTTGTCGGGGATAGGCGTGAGTTTTATTTATTTGAGAGTGTATCATCTCTTGGCTTGACTGTTTTACTAACATTAGACTTGGCTTCTGGTCTTTACTTAGGTTTATGATTTTTTTTGTTATTCGAGCCTACAATCTTTTAAGTCTTAACTTTACCTTCTCCACTCCTTGATTTAGTCAAAATCAGTCTTGACTTATTGTCCAGCTAAATTGGGTCGGGGCTCCTCGCAGATAAGATTTGTTTTTATTAAAGCCTTGAATGTTATGATTCTTTAGTTTTTTTGTTCGGCTGCTGACGGTTCGATTCAGCTCCTGTTCGGATAGTTTTTAAATTCAAATTAAGAGTCTCTGGTTGTGCTAATGGCTACTCTGCCTTTGGTATTACCTTTTGTTGATTCCTCCTGCTGATTCCTATTCTTTCGTGGACCAAATGAATTTGTCTTTGAAGTCCCTCGATTTCTGCTTCTGACAATAACAGAGGCAGTTCTGAGTCGTGGAGCTTGTCGATGTTGATTTAATTGGTACTGTTGTAGTTTATGCTTTGCTGGCTTTCCCAGCGGTTGATATAAAGAAAAAGTCCCTCCAAGTCCTATTGAGGCATATTGCCGTTCTCGCCTATATTTCTATTGGCCAGGTTGCGATGCCTCTCTATCTTGATCAAATAATTTTCATCCACTTCGGGCGAATTCTCCAAAAAGTCTTCGAGTTTCAACACTCGATTCCACATCTTCTCGTATTTGTTCTTAATTTTTGACAGTATCTTCGAAGAAGAACAGCATTTTATCCCATATTAAAACTCGTAGATGTGGCTGATCAACATTAAGACTTGCTGCTTGCTTTTTTTGGAGAACACAGTCATTTAGCGGTTCAAGTCGAAAAGGTTATGTTCGAGTCTCACGAACTATTCCTGCATGGACATTGTCCAAGCTTCAGACTGCTATTATTATTTTCGCTGGAGTTTCGGTGGCATCTGATACTGATGTTTTTGCTGAGGAGGCGATCGAAAGGAGTTCACAGCATCCTACTTCGTAAACAGGATGTATTTGTTGGGCAGACAAGTATATTAGAAGGAGCGGACAAGAGCAGGGAGTTTTGAACCCTTCGACCTTTCTGCGTCATGTTGGTTGCTGGTGAGTAAACCGATATTTTGCCGAGGGAAATTATCGAATGACGGGAATAGATGCGCATTATTAATCGAATTTGTGGCTCTCTATTTCTGGGCCCCATGTTCAGCTACGTACTTGGCTTCGACTTGACCTTTATAGCTGTGAGGAGGCTTTTCCATATATCTATTATCGGGCCCGTATCGCGAAGTCGGCTCGACTACATTATATTTTACTATTTTCTGCTGAAAGACAGGTGCATTGTCGAGTCGGGGCGAACGCAGAAAGGAGACAGGTGGCAAAGTTTCTGGAAGTGCAGATGGCGAGGATAAATTATCTCGGGAGGTTAGAATATTTTTAAGTGTCTTCGTGTACATAAAGAATATCACAATTCTAATAAATGAGTTAACAACATCAAATATTTATGCATTTTTTTTTTCCTTCTTTTTTCGAACATATTTCAGATAGATATTTTAACAGAGAAGTGTTCTATATTGTATAATATAGATTTAATACCATTTATCTATTTGTTTATATATATAATTCATATTATAAAATATTAGGATTTATTTTAATTCAGAGTCTGAATTTAGGCTTTACTAAGAGCAGCTACTTCATAAGATAGGAGGTGGGAACTATACTCTAGAGTAATATATCTTGATTATCGTTGGAGATGCTGGAAGGCTTATTATCGAATTTGAACCAAACCACTTCCAAAAAATAGTTCCTCAAATGTTTGAGACATTTTTTAAAATTTTAATTTTAAAGATCTTATAGATATATCTGCATATTAAAAAAATATTATATACATTGATTTCTCATATATAAAATTCTGAGAAAGATATAAAAAAAATGTAGCGATATATTTTTGAACATGTAATAACAGAATAGATTTTTGAGTTTTTTAAAAGCCAGAGGATGGAACAATTTAAGGACATTTAATATTGTTTTAAAAATATATAAAAAAAATGGTAAATCATATAAAAATAAAAAATCAATTATTATTATCAATCCATTGTATTAGTAGTCTTACTATATATCGATATTATTATAATAATAAGTTTAAATATACTTTGAAAAAAAAACTAATAACATATTAATTACTCTCTCCAAATAAAAATATGATCGGAGGTGGACCCACAAATCGCAGCATCGAAGACACATGGGCAGATCTCCCCCTCTTCTACAAGACTATATTGATTTTCAGCCTTGGCCTTGGAATCCTTAGTTTTTTCCTCCCCTTAGCCACGTTATTTGGCAACCTGACTTACTTCACAGTCTTCGGTCTGCAACTCTACAGAATCGTCACGGCATGGACAGTCGACATGACCATCCTTATGGTCATCTTTGCACTTCTCGCTCTCTATTCCTGCATGGCTCAATTTGTAGCTCCTAAAATATCTATTTATATCCATTCACATAAAATACGCATACCATATAATTCTCTTCTTCCATATTTATATTTCTATAATATCTCATTTCCTTTATTGATTTAAATCAGGAATCCGCATATTCGACGCCTTACACAATTATTGACTTCCTGCTGCAGAACATTATTATCCAGTTCTTTTTGTGCGTTTTGGGAGTTATTCTCTACTATACATTGGAGGTCAAGTCCTTGAGATCGCTAGGTTTGTGGCCGATGTTTATGATCTACTTGTGCCGATTCTGCTACTCGAATCCCAACGAACCCATTAACATGTGCTGTTTCCCCTGTGCAATTAAAAAACGTTACTACCCTATATTCCTCCTCTTATTATTCACCTTAATGAACGGCCAGATAATGATTGACTTGGTCTTGGCCTTCATTATCGGCTACATCCAATCCAACTATTTCAGCCATAGCCTCATCAAAATCCCCTTCAGATTTATTGTGAAGTTTGATAAAATCTTACCCAATAAATATAAAGCTCTCAAGGGGTACATTTCAATTGCTTCCGCCAAAGGCAATCTGACAGCTATTTGCAGCTTTGGCTTCGGAGAAGGACCAGATTTGCTAGCGAACTCGGTATTGAGACCTGAAAATAATAACAACAATTTTCAAGGTAACAACAACAACCTCGAGCTTCCAACTATGAGCACCGGTGTGACTTTGAATTTCCAAGGATCCACGGTTAGCAGTAGTGAAGAATTTAGAAACCATTGGGCGAACAAGGCAGACGAAGAACAGGGCATCGGATATCTGCAAACAAACGAGTCGAGCATCCGAAGCGAGCAATAGGAACCCAGTGAGCAAATAGAGCTAAACAAAACAAAAAACAACAAAAAATGATTCTTTTATCCACAATATATAATACCGACTTTTGCTATTTTAGCTGTCCATTAATATAGTTATAGATATTATGGAGGAAAAATAAATAATTTAATGTGTATATAGAGATAGTATAAATAATATTATTATAAAATAAGATATAAAGTTTGTTAATCTATTAGATTGTAGACTGATCCTTCGATAATCAAGCATCAGTGCCCCTGTACGGCTGAACTCATTCTTATCTCAGGGGGTTAGTTGGGGGTTGGGGTTAGTTGGGGGTTGGGGTTAGTTGGGGTTGGGGTTGGGGTTGGGTTGGGGCTGGGGTTGGGGTTAAGGTTGGGTTAGTTTGTGCCCCTATATTAGCTTTTTAGTTTTGCCTTTACACGAATTACAATATTTTTGGAGATAGTCATGTAGTTATTATACTTTTGTTTACATCGTCAGACGAATGGGTAAATTTACAAGTTTTAAAGTGTTATTTAATTTTTGATAATTTATTTTGTAAGCATTTGATAGGTTTCTTGCGGATCTGTTATTGGGGAGGTTTTTGAGGGAATTTTCATAATCCAATATAAGTATATTATGGTCACTAAGGGGATCATCAATATTTGAGATTTTTCCGGAACTATTTGTCCTATTTGTAATTATGTGGTCTATTAGCGAGCTGGTGTTGTTAGTTACTCTTGTGGGAAATATTGTGTTACATACATAAAAGTTATACGATTTCAAGGTGTGAATATATTTCCGTGCAATATCAGTGTCTTTTGAAATATCGATATTGAAATCTCCAATAAGTAATGTGTCTTGTTTGTTTTTATGTAATATTATTTCTAAAGAGTCAAAGAAGTCTGTTATATTTGAGTTCGGCTTGCGGTAAAAAACATACAGATTTAGAGGTTTAATATTTTTTGCCGTAATCCTAATTCCTAGAAAGGTATTTTCACTGCCGCATTCTTCGATTTTTTTATTGTCGAGTGTATTATGCATGTAAATGGCGACTCCTCCTCTGTCCATCTCACGGGAAGCAAAATTTCCAGAGTA
>JAHDVE020010844.1:0-143866 GCA_022606495.2 Halesus radiatus | reverse complement strand
ATCTCCTCGATTAATATGTTATTATCTAGAATTTAAACACGCCATAGTACGAGCTGTTTCAGCATTTGTATAGTTAAGCCGGCCTCGTGTTAAATTATACCCCCGGTTTAACTGTACCTACTCAGTGGTAATAAGTTAAGTTTTTAACAATTCCGAATTTGCGAATCGCGTAATATTTACACCGTGTTTATGAGGGGTGTAATGTTAATTGGGGTGAACTCCTACTACAGATCCCCGGAGATAATCTGAATTGCAAACAGGGGAGATGCTGCTTGCAGATTCATTGAAATATTGGGGTCCGTTAAAAAGATGAATGCAACAATTCTAAACGTTCATATCTTTGTGTTATTTTTATAAACGTTATCATCAGGGATGTTGGTATCACTGGCTGCGGGAACTTTCGTGTAGCGTCAAATAAAATAAACCGTTATTTACGATTTGTGATTTTTTTATGCGAAAACGATGGTCATCTAAATTTGTATAGATACTTGTACATACTTTTCACATAATAACCACAAATAATGAGTAACGAGTCATGGAGGCTTTCTTGGCGATGACGTGGGAGAAAAGTCAACAACGTAACAGTGACCTTCGCAGTAGCAACAATTAGGTCAGCGGATGTGATGCGAAAGTTATCGCCCACCGGAGTTTACCAGACCGCTTTTATAATACAGGGGTTTGTTTTTCATTCGAAACAAAAATAAATTCTTTTTTGTCGAAGGAAGCAAACACTTTGGGGTGTGACATTATATATTAAATGAAAAACACAATTTGTAAAACACCACTTTTATTGAATTAATAACCGTCGCCAACCAGGTTTCGCTTCACCGAAGCTTCGTCAGGGCTTATTATTAACAATAATAAATTAATAATTAGTTATTAATTAATTAATTAATTAATTAATTAATTAATTAATTAATTAGTTATAAATTAATAATCAGTTAATAATAAGCCCTGACGAAGCTTCGGTTAAGCGAAACCTGGTTGGCGACGGTTATTAATTCAATAAAAGTGGTGTTTTACAAATTGTGTTTTTCATTTAATAAAAATAAATTCGTTTTTCGGGGGGAAAGAATTACTCGTTTTAATGTAGCTATATGTAACAGTCGGCTTGGGATATTGACGGTTTTAATTTTATAATAAACCAGAAAACCCGAGATCAGCTGTCTCTTTTCAGACTTTGGATCCTTCCTGACGTGTCCAGGAAATTGGTGAAGTCATCACATCCGCGATGGACGATTTCATACAATCCACTGTTAACAAACTTGTGCGGGCTCAAAGCTGTGGTTTAGTCGACAAAGCTCCGAGAATGCTCTCATTTCGAAGAAAAATGCGGCTTACCGAACCTATAACACATCTCGAACGTCAAAAAACAGATCAGCATAATACAAATTGGCAAAGGAAAGCAAAAAGTTGGCTGCCTGCTCGCACGGCAGCAGGGCATTTTTGTCACTAACCGGCTCCAATGGTCGAAATTTCTGCAAATCCAGTCCGCCACATCTTACCAGACCCGACGGCTCACTAGCAAACACCGACACCAAAAAGGCCAACATATTATGTAAAATGTTTCCGGAAAACTCGGCCCTCGATGATCAACGTCAAATGTCATATCCTGCTGTTCGGTTCCTCACTGCGGTTTCTATATGAAAACGCTGAGGATCCGGCAGGGGGACGTATTCCGCGTCTTACGGAACAAATCTAGTGGGCCTGACGTAACAGATACCTGCCCTGGTATTGCACAAGTGTGATGTAGAAATAGCTCCGATTTTGACGAAGCTTTTCAAAATGTCCGTGAAGTTGATATGACGGGTGCTCGGGCAGTTGGTATTATTCTAGGAATAACGCAAAAAGGGAGGAATAGAAATGCGATCTTAGGTAGTTACAAGTAATTTATTTTGATAGTCGTGGGGT
The DNA here is from genome assembly GCA_022606495.2 of Halesus radiatus. Lineage (NCBI taxonomy): Eukaryota > Metazoa > Arthropoda > Insecta > Trichoptera > Limnephilidae > Halesus > Halesus radiatus. The sequence continues at coordinate 141,955 of JAHDVE020010844.1, read as the reverse complement.
TAGTCTTAAAACTAGAGTAAAACTTAATTAGACATAATAAATTCAATAAAACTAGGTACGCAATTACTTAATTCTACTGTTAAAGTCTTTGTACTTAAAATTAGAGGTTCACTGGCTTATGTTGTGGGAGGAATTATCATTAGAGTCAGAGGCACTTTCCTTTTTGGTGATGGATGTCCAGGGTCCAGTGGCTGCGTTGTATGTCGAGTCCTCGCGTTCGCACTACGTATTCGCGTACCTCCGGATCGGGAGTAGGTGCAACGGAGCGATAATCAGAGGCCTGGGCGGTCTCCGATGTTGATCTCCGAAGGGCGAAGAGCAGTTACTTCCTTCTGGGATGAAAGTGTAGAATTCCCTCGTCGTCAGAGGACCTGGGCGGCCTCTCAAAGGAGCGAGAATTGGAACCTTCCTGGGCGGAAGGTTTCACTTGGCTGTGTGTCCTGGGCGGACTACTGCAACCGACTCTCTGTCCTCCGCGGACTCTGGCAATCGACTCTCTCCTAGAGCCCACTGTCCTTCTGTCTACCTGTATTGTTCAGCGGTCGTTCCATCCGCGGCTCAATTCCCTTGAGGGGATTATCTTTTATTGACGTCCCATAAAATTCTAACGGAATTGCGGGCTTTCCCAAAATAGCAGTTAAGATTATATTAATTATATAAATTGAAAAATTATTTTAGTTACGATTTTACCTAACAATAGGCTCGGCTAGCCTTTGTACTAAATTTATTTTATGGCCAGTCTAATCTGGGAATTCCTATTATTTAAAATGCACATTTTAAATCTAAATATTTCGGTGAATTCGGTCAATTATTTTAGGTGATTACAAAAGGCTATATCAATCGCCTATTGTTTTTTTGACTGAATTCACGACGTATAATTTATATTAACTAATAGCTATTAAAAATAATTAAATATAAACACTATCTCTTTGTACGTCTAAAACTTAAGCTAACATGATGACGAAATAACTAAACAATATGACTTAATACTAATCCTGGAGAATTGCGTAGTCGTGGAAGGTGTTCGATTTTACGTAATCGCCTATTATGTAATCCCGGGCGGATAATGAATGTTGGGATATAATTCATTCTTATATACATGGCAGGAATAAGGTTTGTTTAACTGATACCCGGGGGGTGGCTGTTGAAGGACCTCCTTGTGGTCGTCTGCCAAACTATACAAGGAGGAACTATGAGGTTTTAACGATTAAGGATTTAACGATTAATGATTTAATTACCAATTTAACGTATGTGGTTATTTTAGTTATTACACGCGTCTGACGGTGTGCGCGGTATTGTGTATACTTACCAATACTTACCAAGCGCTTTCGTTAAAGTTTGTCGCGGAGATATTAATAAAAGAAGGGTCACCATTTGATTGATTTATTTCTCAACGCGTACAAAGTTCAGAAGGTAAATTTAATAACTAGGAGTGATTGTAATATGCGAATCAACAAGTCACTAGTATATTGTACAACACGTCCGATTCAGCAAGACGCAGGAAAGCGAATGAAGATTTTGTTTTGCAAACAAAAGAGGGCAGGCTGATCGTCTTTTATCTTTTAGTGTTGTCATATTTAAAAAGAATATAATTCAAATGAATTTATGGTTGTTCAGTGCTTGCATATTACAAGGTGGAGATTGCGTCACCTCGTTGATGTCGGTTGTGGCAGAACCAGAAGGCTCATTACGGTTGCAATACTCTGGGGCCGGCGATTGAAGGTTTGTCATGTGATATTCCGCTCCGGGCGTATCTGGTACTATGACCGGTTTTGTCTGTAAGTTAGGACAGGACGTTGTTACTAGTGGTGGCAAGGGTCCATTTTGCTCAGTAATGGTGGGGAGCGTGTGCAGTCCTTCGGGCATCGTAGTCGCTGGCTGTGTATGGGAATTTATTGGCCCTTCAAGCGGATTCTGAGTATCCTCATTCTGGTCGTTCACCAGAGTGCACGATACGGTAGGTGGAGATGACGTTACTGGTATTCTCTCCGCTGTCGAGATATCGGTAGGTATATTGCCGGCGCTAGGGCCGGGGGTTGGCTGTTGAAGTGGTGATTCATTTCGAGCAGTAAAAGTGGTAATTTTCGGTGTAAGGGGGGCGCCTATGTAAGGTGCTGGGTCCACGTCTTGTGCGTAGGCGACAGAGCACTGCGGGGACTGGAGTGGATGTCCTTGAAACGGATGTATTCCAGTGAGCACCTCACGTAGCGTTCTCTGGTATCCATATGGGTTTATTTCTGGGGGCCCTGGGTGCGACGTTGTCCGACCTGGTCGTCGCCCGGGCGCTGCCAGTTTCCCGACCTACGGGGGTTTGCTTCTGGGCAATCTCGGTTCCAGTGTCTTCCTGGGCAGATCTGACACCAGGGTAAGGAGTCTCGCGGACCTCGAGCGTCGTTACTGGGTCTATGTCCCCTGTCCTGTGGTTGGGGAGGCGATGTACGGAATAGTGGTTCCTTCGGGAAGTCGATGTTACTTACCCGCGCAGTAAGTGTCTCCATGGTGTAGGCTCCGAAGATTAAACCCGCTTCTAATAATTCCCTGTAGCGGGGCCTCATTAGTCCTATTAACTCCGGGCACAGTTCGTCGATGCTTGCTTTGCCGAAAATGCGCCTGAACACGGCTCGCTTTCGTTGTAAGAAGCAAACGCCGCTCTCGTCGCTCCTCTGCTGGTCCCCGTATAATGTTGCAAGTAGGGACGTCCTTGCCCCATCTACGCCGTAGCGCTTTCGTAGCTGCGCCGAAAAGTCCTCCCAGCTCCATCGTCCTCGAATATGTGGCTGCCACCACTTTTGCGCCTCTCCCTGTAACCTCTTCACTGCTTTCTCTACCTTTGTTGAAGGCGAGCAGCCCGTCAAGCTGAAGAACTCCTCGCAAGCGAGAATGAACACTTCAGGTTCTTCCTCAGCCAGACCTCCGAACTGGTCTTCCAGAATCCACGAATGGCACGAGGTATGCCCTATGTTGGCCATTATTTTCGATGACGGAGGTAGGCTATCAACCTCCACGGTCGCTTCGGCCGCGGTCGCCTGGGTCGCAGTCGCCCGTGTTTTTCCCGTGACCGACGTCATTAATAACTAAATTTAAAAAATATATCTATACCTAAAAACATAACTAAGATTAACTTTTTTAAGGGCGCCAAATACTCTTTTGAGGGGGGAAGCATTAAACCCAATCTACAATATCAAGACAACTATTAAGACAGGATTGTTCGTGAAATTGAAAAAAAATACATGTATACCTAACAACCTAACTACTAATTACTTTTTAAGGGCGCCAAATACTTTTTGAGGGGGAAGCATTAAACCAACATTATACGAAGAGGACAATTATTTAACAAACACGATATACAGGACCATTTAAAAAAAAAAATTATACTAATATTCCTCCTTTTTGCGTTATTTGTTATCTCAGGGTTTCGTGAGTCGGAAATCTACACTCAGATTCCTACTTGCCAAAAGCAAGCAAGCCCCACGTTGGGCGCCAATTGATATGCCGGTGCGTCGGGCAGTAGGTATTATTCTAGGAATAACGCAAAAAGGGGGGAACAGAAATGCGATCTTAGGTAGTTACAAGTAATTTATTTTGATAGTCGTGGGGTTAGTCTTAAAACTAGAGTAAAACTTAATTAGACATAATAAATTCAATAAAACTAGATACGCAATTACTTAATTCTACTGTTAAAGTCTTTGTACTTAAAATTAGAGGTTCACTGGCTTATGTTGTGGGAGGAATTATCATTAGAGTCAGAGGCACTTTCCTTTTTGGTGATGGCTGTCCAGGGTCCAGTGGCTGCGTTGTATGTCGAGTCCTCGCGTTCGCACTGCGTATTCGTGTACCTCCGGATCGGGAGTAGGTGCAACGCGGCGATAATCAGAGGCCTGGGCGGTCTCCGATGTTGATCTCCGAAGGGCGAAGAGCAGTTACTTCCTTCTGGGATGGAAGTGTAGAATTCCCTCGTCGTCAGAGGACCTGGGCGGCCTCTCAAAGGAGCGAGAATTGGAACCTTCCTGGGCGGAAGGTTTCACTTGGCTGGGTGTCCTGGGCGGACTACTGCAACCGACTCTCTGTCCTCCTGCGGACTCTCCTGGCAATCGACTGTCTCCTAGAGCCCACTGTCCTTCTGTCTACCTGTCTACCTGTATTGTTCAGCGGTCGTTCCATCCGCGGCTCAATTCCCTTGAGGGGATTATCTTTTATTGACGTCCCATAAAATTCTAACGGAATTGCGGGCTTTCCCAAAATAGCAGTTAAGATTATATTATTTTAGTTACGATTTTACCTAACAATAGGCTCGGCTAGCCTTTGTACTAAATTTATTTTATGGCCGGTCTAATCTGGGAATTCCTATTATTTAAAATGCACATATTAAATCTAAATATTTCGGTGAATTCGGTCAATTATTTTAGGTGATTACAAAAGGCTATATCAAAGTGTCGCTCTGTGCCCTCTAGTAGAAAGGTGACCGCTCTAACCCGTGCGTTATATAATCCCCATAATCCAGAAACGATTAATAGCTCTCAGTCCTTCACGAACTTTATTTATTTGTTAATCCCACTTGAAATAAACAATCGATAATAACATATAAATAAATACATATTCTTTAACGAGTTTAATATGTCTTCGTGTACACGGTGCAGGGCTACCAACGTGTAAGCCATCTGAATTGTGTTTTTATTTTAGGTGTAATATATACCTTCACATTGCGCTATCTAATGTGTGTATTTTTGATTTCTTACCATTTATAATTAGTCTAGAGTCGTGAAACAATTTCAAATGTTCAATAGCGTCTCCGACACGTACATTTCCGCTTGCGTTTCTCGATCTTCGCTCCAAAGCGCCTAACAATCTGCGCGCCGATACGTCAGATCGGCCCGCCGGCCGAAACGTTGCGTTATTTTGGGTAAAAAAGTCCCCACACTCCGGCGCGCTGGCCGATCCGTAGATCGATTGATCTCCGCACGGAAGTGTACGTCTAAAGGGATTTCACAAAGATCGGAGCGGATTGTGGCCTGATGCGTGATACGTCGTACGGTTTAAAAGTTTTCCTACAGTTTTGACCATAGATATCATATGATAGATACCGCTATGGACATTTACCAATTAAAATAATAACGTCATATGTCATATTTACGAAGATTATAATTTAAATAGATTAAAAAACAGTGCAAATTTAGATGGTTTATTTGCAATGTTTCGTTAAAAAATAACTAATACTGATTTTTAAGTATCCATTCTTTGCTTTTGATTTTCCATCAGCAGTCGGTGAAAAGCCTTACACATAAAAACAAATACGCTGCGCTCATTCAAACGCTTACGTGTAAAGGCATAGCACGCCGATCGCTGAGACGGGAGATCTGGGCGTGCGGCCTGCAGATCACTGCCTTTACACGTACGTTTCGGCGGACGTATTGGAACGAAGTGTGGTGAGATCTTGAGTCCGAAGCGTACGTGTAATGTACACTAATGTGTAGTATTTTTGTGAGAGGTCCATGAACAATGGAAATGAAAATCAATGCGAGAAATCACCAATGCAATTAGAAAACGATGTAGAAGTTCAACAGTGGGATACAACTTACATAAATGTTTCCCCCTTTATTAATTGGGAATTTTTAGCTTCCTTTCAATATAAACCCCTCCGTATTATAAAAGTGAAAAATGGGGACGCACGGTTGCTCAACCCCGATCATTTGTGCATAAGCATTCTCTACAACATCCTTACAAAATATTGAAATTGTTTGGAGGTGTAGAATTAAATATTCCCGCAATAACTTAAAAGAACACATTTAAAATTAATTCAAATCACAAATAACACATTTAAAATTAATCCACATTACAATTTACACATTTAAAATTAATTCAAATTAAAAATAACATATTTAAAATTAATTCAAATTACAAATAACACATTTAAAATTAATTTAAATCACAAATAACACATTTACAATTAATTCAAATTTCAAATAACACATTTAAAATAAATTCAAATTACAATAACACATTTAAAATTAATTCAAATTAAAAATAACACATTTCAAATTAATTCAAATTACAAATAGCAAATAAATTGTGATTGAACTTTCGGAGCAGATAATTAATTCTTAGTTATTTTACTGCTATATAAATATTTGTTTGACCATACCTGAAATGAGATATCTAGAATCATGTAATTATTGATGTAATTTGTATGAAATTTGTGTCCAACGGCACAAAATATTTGGTCTTGAGCACTTCCGAGAATATTATAAGAATGCCTTCATTAATTTGTTATGACTTCTTATTACCTACATATTTTTTTCCAGATTATTATTCATTTGTACCGGTCGATTAACTACCCCGCAATTAATTCGAGAAATGTCAATAATCGACTCTTCAAACAGTGAATTCATATCGAGACACAGCCTGGAGTGGAAGTTCCTGTTCCTAGACCACAGGGCGCCGCCCATCATCGGATATTTACCTTTCGAAGTGCTGGGCACTTCGGGGTATGACTATTATCACTTCGATGACTTGGATAAAGTAGTCACTTGCCACGAAGCGCGTTAGTATGAAATTATAAGCCGTATGTAGCAATGGACTTAATCGAAACATTTAATTCCGAAACAATCGATTATGCAATATTCGATTATGAAATATTTGATTGCGAAACGTTTTATTGCGGAACTTTGATATACGGGGCGTACGAGTACCTGACCTTTGACCAGTGATTTCTGACCCTATTTGAAGTTAAAAAAAGTTTTTTTTTTTAAATAAATTTATAGCTATTGAACAATTGAGGTCGAGGTGGGGGATTTGGCTGTAACGCGGCGGAGTGACCAGTGACGATATTTGAAAGATTTTTGGTGATGTTAGTGTATTTGAAAAAAAAAACAACAAAAAATGCTTTGAGATCAAAACTTCACGTAAATTTTTACTTCAAATAACGTCAGGGATCACTGGTTAAAGTAAATCAGGTTTAATTTCCTGATTAAATTTTAATTCCTAAAAAATTGAAACCATCGAATTTCGTTTCTAATAATAAAAAAAATAGACCCATGGTAAGTACGTATCGGCGAATTGTAATTCTCTATGATCATTTTGGTAATCGATTATTTATTCGATTTTATAATAGAAATGTTCTTCTTAATCTAAAACGATAATTTTTAGATTCGATAAAAGTGGTTTAATCGAAAATTTTGTCTTAATTGAAAATAATATATTGAATGCGTATATCGCCAAATTAATTAATATATTACCCGAGTTCATTTCGACACATTTACAGGAGAAACGAAAAACTGGTTATTTTTTAAACTTTACGTGTATAATAAATGGATGCAAGATATTTTTTTCTAAAAAATTTGTAGTACAATTTTAAACTGTTTTTATTTAAAGATTCAATCATAGATCAAAGTTATGAATCTAAAAATAAATCGAAAGTGGAACTCAAGAACATTTTCTTGTTTGTTTATATATATATATATATATTTTTTTTTTTAATTTAATTTATTTTCAAATATTATTTCTTGTACTTACTAATTACTTTTACTTGATACGATTTCTTGCTAATTTATGATTTTCATACAGATTTGAGGTTTGAGTAGTAATATGTATTTTTTAAATTGCTAAAATGTGACATTCAATTCGCAATTTGTGAAAATATGAACTTCTTAATTTTTTTAAGGTGAAGGATTTTTGTTTTGATTTGTTCATTTTTTTTTCTTTCGCCAGTTATGCAAAAGGGTGAAGGGACCTCCTGCTACTATAGATTTCTAACAAAGGGCCAGCAGTGGATTTGGTTGCAGACTAGATTTTTTATAACATATCACCAGTGGAACTCGAAGCCAGAGTTTGTAGTGTGCACGCACAGGGTAGTAAGGTAAATTATTCCTACTGACCAAATACAGCTTGACGCACTTAACTTTATACAGTTGGTAGTGTCGCTACAATAGACTTTGTGAACACAAATAATAAGTTCGTTCGTTGGTACCTCCTTTGCCCACCTGATTGATAAGTTACGTGTGTCAAGCTTTAACAACATTTTATTTAATATGTTGATAAAAAAAACTGATGAGATATATTTTAATGTAGGTTTTTTTATCATTATTACGGTGTTAACTGATGACTGTCGTTTTCTTCCAGTTATATAGATGTGATAAAGAGCCTCCAAAGAGAATCCATGACCGGCGACAAAGATTGCCTCGACACCATGACAGGCCACGACCAAAAGATCCAATTACAGTCCAACTCGCAGCACGGCGACCAGCTAAAGAACAATGCGGCTGTCAACAGCTCCTGGTCAAAGGTCTCCTCGAAGGCATCAAGATTCTCGGTTACCCCGGAGCCCTATGGGAGACACTCCTCGACTATCCACAGTTCCGGGGCGGGGTCTGACACAGGGTCTATGTCCACTGAGTCTATGGTCTCACTACAATCTTCCAACACCCACCATAGTGTAAGGATACTGTTTATATGCCGAATTCACTGAACTATGGCCCGGTATTTCAGTATACTCGGGAATTTCATCAGCCGGCTTATATTGTCAGGGTTTCCACCATACAGCAACTGGAGAGACGTAAATATCTATCATAGCGAGCTTAAAAATCAACTGAAATACCGGGCCTATCGCATCTTAATATTGTTAGTCGGGTATAGTAGAACCATTTTTCCTTTACCAAATGTATTTTAAAGCAGTGATTAATGTATATTATACACTATCGTACGAGGTGACTTTGACGACCTCCATGGTCAAGGGGTAAGGCTCTCGACTACGAATCCGAAAGTCGCGGGTTCAAATCCCGGCGTGCGCAAGTAAATTTTATTTAATTAATTTGTGCCGTTTCACAATTAATTAATTAAAAATAATTTGTAGTATATTTGCGCACGTTCCAGAGTGGAAGATACTCTCAGTATCGCCCTGGTGAAAGACCACCATTCAGAATTGAAACGTTGCTTGAAATGGGTTTCAGCCGTGTTTGGAGACCAGATCTGAATAGCTAGGTATTTCCCCACATCCCTCTTCCCCTTCTCCTTCCCCTTCCCAATACCTTCAGCCTCACAACATTTCCCAATTGGGGATGCCATAGTCTCACTGGCTCCAGACGGTTGAGAGCAGTTTAGACTCTTATGCGGTATACATGTAAAAAATAAAAAGGTGTGTTAATCATATTATGCAGATGTTATACTGAAGAATGCTGTAGATAAACTTCACCTACTGTAGTGTCGCTGTTGCTCAGCTCTCGAGCGGTGATTGACGTGAATTCCTGCATACGAAAATAACACCTTGGAGGGAGCAGTTGATCCGCATGTCTTCATAACAAAAGCTAAATAAAATATTACTGACCTCCAACAAAACCAACTAAAGAAACGATATCAAAAATGGTAAAGGAGACAAACAACATAATGGAAATGATTTCGTATAATATGGTTATCGAGTTGGCAATATTAAAAGAAAAATGTGTCTTCCAAAAAAAACGATGTACAAAAGAATACAATGTTTACACAGTCATCTGTCGTCAGAAACATTCTACCACGGACAGAAGAAAAAAGAATTTAAATAATCATTAAAGCGTAAATAAAGAAAACACTTATAAGATATCAGCTAGGAATCGGAGTCTGTGAAGTCCAAATATCAAAAATAAACTTATTATTGCTTGTGCTGAAAAAGAAAAAGCAAAAAATCCAAATGACGAAAATAACAAAATCGATAAAAAACATAATGGCTGAAGAATTACTGAGATCAGACCCTTGTAAAATATTTAAAGGTTATTATTAATTATTGTTGGGATTATACAGAAAACGATTTCCTGGAAGACACCATTCGTCAAAACGACGACAAGCACTCTATGAAAAAAATCCAAATAATAAAATCTTATGGATAAAAGCCATTGTTACAAACAAACAAAAAAAAAAACAAATCACAATTATATATATTTCTCCAAATAAATGGTGTAGTGAGATTACGCCATATCAACAAAAAATTGTACACTTGGGATTCACGAGAATTTACGCAGAAGACTGCAATCCCCTTACACGGTGTTTTCATTGTTAAAGATTGTAAAATTCTACGACGGAATAAATCCACCAACATGCATGCACTGTGCAGAAGATCATCCCATCAGCGAGTACAAATCTGTAGAACAGTCACACAAATATGCCAACTGCTACTCATCAAACCAGAAGGAAAAATCAAACTTTATCAAAAGCAAAATTAACGAAATTGACCACCAGACAAGCGAAAAATGTAAGTTCGGATCCTACTCTTATAAGCTTGAATTAGCAAAAGAAATAATTGATTACGATATTGTTTACAACTCACACTAAATTTTTTTTTTTTAAACCAACTCTTAACTCAACTTACTTTAATTGGATGATTTAACATCTAACCAAATAGAAAACATTAACAAAATTTGACGAATGTGAATGTGCATGCACTCACACATGTAATGATTTTTCCACCGAAATTTTGACAGTTTATTTATACTTCACCAAATTATTCGGAGCATCAGAAAAAAAATTCTAGTAATTTATTATTAACCTTAATAATCTAAAAATTTAATCAGACCGCATGGTGTTAACCGAAACATTTAAGAATGGCGAGTCACCTGCTTATCAGCTACCTAACCATAATTTCATTTCGACAACAATAAACATTAGTCAAAATAGCGGAGTTACAGTATTCATTCCCACCAAATTCCGTATTATTATGATTATAGAACACACAATATTTCTGCATTTACAATTTAAAATAAAACTTAATAAATATCTTCATCACGTAAGTGCCATTTACAGAACGCACAAATCAAATCTTTCTTTATTTATTAAATTAAAAAATATTTCAGTAACTCTTAAAAATAAAATTTGTTTCATTGCTGCGGATTATTATATTAACATTCCAGATTCCCATAATTCTATTAAAAATGAATATAATTCATTAACTTTTTGAACAAATTAGGTATCAAATCATTTATAAATAAAAAAAATACTCGAGAAATTCATGGACAAAAATCATCCTGTTTAGGTGAATATAAAATTACAAACCTCTATAAAATCAAAACACTGGTTTGGCAAACGAATATTACTAACTACAATACTTGCTTATTTCTACAAAAGTACATATTAACGACAAAAAAATCATAAATATCGCCATGTTAGATGAAAACCTGAAAGCGAATGCTTAGACCAAAGATGTCGAAAAATGTTCCAATTAAATGAAAAAATTTACATTAATTGATAAACTAAAGTTCTTAAAAACTTAAGACAAGATTTTTGTGCATAGCGCAAAAAAAATAAAAATAAAAAATTTACGTTTACGTTACGTTTATTTACAAAAACGAAACGATAAATGATTAAACATACTTTTCTCTACTTTAAAAATCATATTCGTATTTTAAATATTTTGTAAAACATACAATAGGACGGTCAGAAAAAAATAATATTTCTGATTAGATTTTGATAAAATTTTGATAAAAAGCCTATGTAAATTTATAAAATATTTAATAAATATTTTTATATTTAAAAAACATAATGTTTATCGTATTGCGTAATAATACTATCATTATTTTGATTTAATAAATAATAACTCTCCGACGTCCCTCTTCCCGTTAAGGGGCTCATTTGGGGGAAATTAAATTATTCAAATTATAAAAGAAAAAGATAAGTACTCACTCATAACCGAAAATTTGTACTAGACTTAATGTATATTCTCATACAAAAAATAAAACACTTCTTTTACTCAACATCGCTATACTCACCGAGGAAAGTGTTTATTTTTATTATTTTTTTTTATAATTTCCCGAAGAAATCAGAAGCATTGATGACAAAATACAAATATTTTCAAACTCTGTCCAGAAATATTTTAAAGACATTTAATTAAATAACTGTTTGCATTTAAAATAGTCGTATTACATATATTTTTTCTAAATATGTACATACGAGTATTTTTCTCGTACTATTTATTTTAGTATTTCTCGTACTCTGTATTTTTTCAATATCAATATATGTTTTTTCTAAATATGTACATACTCTGTATTTTTTCAATATCAATATATGTTTTTTCTAAATATGTACATACTCTGTATTTTTTCAATATCAATATATGTTTTTTCTAAATATGTACATACTCTGTATTTTTTCAATATCAATATATGTTTTTTTCTAAATATGTACATACTCTGTATTTTTTCAATATCAATATATGTTTTTTTCTAAATATGTACATACTCTGTATTTTTTCAATATCAATATATGTTTTTTTCTAAATATGTACATACTCTGTATTTTTTCAATATCAATATATGTTTTTTTCTAAATATGTACATACTCTGTATTTTTTCAATATCAATATATGTTTTTTCTAAATATGTACATACTCTGTATTTTTTGAATATCAATACATATTTTTTCTAAACATGTTCTGTATTTTTGTAAACAAACTCTGTATTTTTTGTTACGACATAATACTTACACTAAATATAAATACCTATCTCTTTACACCACATTTACTATATTTTTTTTTTCCATGGTCAAACTGCAATGTACTTGCTACTGCACTTTTTCATATTAATTGCTTTTCCTCAATCAACACTCTAATTATGGGTACCATTCTCCACCGTCCAGAATGTCGAGACTTATTAACTCAAGCCAATTTTTGCTGCTTGTCTAAATGATTTTTACGGCAATAAACTTTGAAGAATTTTATCATTTAATATGTCTAACATGAACCAAAACCTTGAATATTCTTTGTAATGTATTGTTTTTGTTATTGCTTCATTCGTTTATTATATATGTTTTTGTTTTTCTGTAACTCTTATTTTACTCATTTCGTATTAAATGTTTTGTATAATTGGACTATTAAATGTATTAAATAAATATTAAATGTATTGTTAGTATTAAATGTATTAAAATATAAATAAATATACAATATATTATTTAACTATGTATTAACAAATTAATGTGTAAAATATAAACTATAATGGAAGCACTAATTTATGTTTCATAATTTAAAAAAATTTTAACATAAAATTAATAATAAATGAATTAAAAAATATACTTTGTATTCACCACTTAATAAATAAACATTGATATCTACATATATATATTCATTCATATATTCCTGACGATAAAAACATCGCTTTCGAAATATCTAGCTATCAATGTTTATTTATAAAGTTGTGAATACTAAGTATATTTTTAAATTCATTTATTAATAATGACGCCACAAAGTGAATACCAATCCTTTAAAGAATGTAAAGAAATTAGTACTTAGTAGAAAAATTAGACAAGAATTTGAATATATAATATTTTTAAATGTTTCTACAACCTATAAATAAATTTGATGACTCGCGTGACACGAGCTCTCAAATAATATTATTATTTACTTTTCTACGTTACAAATTTTTTAAGATTACATAATTTATGTGTTAATTATTTTCAGAATCAAACACATAACAGAGGTACAAGGCACTTTCAGTTTAAGGTACAAATTTCTTCTTCCTTGCTAAATTCTTTGTAAAAATATACACAGCTGTTACTAAGCTTTAATTTATTATAGTTTAGTTGTTTAAAAACATGTTCTACGATTTGTCTATTCCTCCAGCGCGCCCGATCGCGGCACAGCGACAAGGGTTCCTCGACCTACATGTCCTGCGCGATGACCCCGCAGAGCAGCCACCAGGCCGAGCTACTGCACAGCCCGATGCACGCACAGCAGACCAACCTGATCGTGCACCGGCCGCTCCACAGCGCGCCGATGATGCCGCAGTATCTCGACTCGTCGCAGTACCTGGCCGTGCCCGTGCAGCCAGTCATCGGATTCCCGCAGATTCAGACGCTGCCGCCTTCGCCAGAGGTCGGGATATTAATTACGCCCGTCCAGGCGCAGATGCAGGAGCAAGTACGTTACTGCGTCTAATTTGTCTTTTTTATTTGTACGTACCACGGCATTGGCATAGCACGGCCCTTGCACTTGGACAATACCAATGGCTGGACATTAATGCTGCTCGTACTAGGAAGTAATATAGAATACGAGTATATCAACCTTTACCCCAATCATTTTCGAGCAAAATAGTGTATGAGGGTAATGATTAATCAGATTGAATAGGAAAATTCTGGTCTACATTTTACGACAGTAATTCAATGTTTTATCTCACATACGCCTCAGGGATTTCAGTTCTACTGGACATTTTTTTTATTAGTGTCAACCGCGTCATGTCATCTGTTACGCCAACCAAAATATGAACAGATTTTTTGGTACGACATAGAACGTTTTAGTTTGTGAATAGAAGGAAATAAATAATAATAATATTAATAATTATCCTTTTTTCATGCAATACACATATATTACACATTTATATGCACTTACTTAATATTTCTAAGACAAAAAGATTTGCAACTTTTCAAGTAAAAAAGAAAATTTAAAAAAATCGGGCGGTGGTGAAGAATGAATAATAATAATAATAATAGTTGGATGATTTGTATAGCGCCGTTTTTATGAAAAATCACCTCAAGGGCGCTGTACAAATATTTCTTAACTAATTATGTACAAACAGATACAGAAAAACATACTTACCTGGCAGGTCGCTTCAGATGAGCACAGTTTTAGAAATATTTATTAATAGAGATGATAGTTTTACATGGTTATTTGTTTCTCCTTTTCTATTGATGTTACATTTATTAGATGATTGGTGGCACAGGAATAGGTGGTATTTGTTGAATTATTGGTATTAATTTTTAGGACTGGAAAGTATTCATAAAATTAATTTTAGGACTCGAAAATATCTATAAAATTACCTTAAAAAGCGTAAGAAGCTTTTAATAAATATTAACGTTTTTTTTAAATTTATTTTACACTTTGGTTATTTACAGTGTTGCGGGCTGTGGACGCATTTGCGCACCGATGCGTAATTTTTTAATTTTATTTTATTATTTTATTTATTTATTTTTATTTATTTATTTAATGACTTTAGGTAAGTACTAACCGGCTAGCCTAGCTAAGCAATTTACAGGTGAATTTCTTCAATTTATGGATACGATTGTCTGAAATGAAGGTTGAAATGTTTAAATTTAACCTTGTGTCCTCCAGTGATCTCGGAGGTAAAGTTGATATATATAATATCGTTTATAATAACAACAAAGACTGCGCTAATTTGACTTTAATTCAACCCCGTATCTCATTCCTGCGTTGAGATAATTAGTAACAACGAAACAAATACATACACGCATACATACAAATTTACATATTATATTAATACAAATTAACATTGTAGGTAATTTTATTATTTTTCAAATGTTTGCTATTTTCTGTAGTTTTTCTATTGTTGTCGTTGTTATTCTACATAAAAAATACTATGTTTCTCTTTTCCATATTAAATATATATTTTTCCTGAGATCTAAAGGAATTTCGTCATATCACTGCACTAGAAATTAACCTAGCGACAAGAAAAAATTCTGCTATTCATTAAAATGTCCGTGTCTAATGAATAATGCCTATAATTTCGTAGGTTACGAAAATATTTTTAAATATGAAAATCACAATTTACGTAAAAAAACTTTACTGTTCGTTTCAGCATTGACTTATTTTAATAACTACTTAAAACACAATAATCACAGAAAAAATCTATTAATTCTTTCAAAATACTATTCCGTTGATTGATATGCTTGGTGTAACCTTAAGTGATCAGCTCAGGTATGGGGTCTCCATCGAAACCCGAGTAAAGTTAGCCTCTCAGAAGCTGGGCGTATTGTACAGAGCCCGCAGATACTTTAATAGTACACAACTGCTGACCCTGTACAAATCGCAAGTGCGCCCCATTGTAGAATTTGGCAGCCACCTCTGGTCGGGAGTCCCAAAATATCTGAAAAAAAACCTTGACTCTGTGCAGAAACGGGCGGTCCGTTTGATAGATTCGCCTATCTTAACAAATGGGTTGCAATCTTTGGAGCACAGACGTCGGGTGGGAATGCTGTCCTTGTTCTACCGGTATTTTAATGGAAGATGCTCCGAGGAACTAGTGTCATTGATCCCTTCGGCACCGGTGCATAGTCGGGAAACACGCCAAACGCGCGCCCAACATTTGCACACGGCTGACATTTGTCACATGAGAACGGGTCGCTTCTACGACTCGTTCTTGTGTTCAACAGCTCGGCTGTGGAATGATCTGCCGGCCTCTGTGTTTCCTCCATCCTATAACATGGGTCTCTTCAAGACCCAAGTTCACTCCTTCCTATCCTCTAAAAGATTCTCCACACAGCATCCCCAAAGATGATATAGGCCTTGAGGGAAATTGTTTCCTCCTTGGTCTCCTGTGTGGAGTTACTGTAAAAAAAAAAAAAAATTCCGTACAAATTTGTCCGGACGCCGTGTAGATTCCAAAGAGTGATAATCTATGAACTATTTCTTAGGACAGAAAGCCCCATAGACGCTGAATTCATTTCGGACTCGATCTCTGGTAGGATTACTCATACGGACGGGAGGATTTTTAGGACCAAATTTGAATGGCGCGCTGTTTTAAGTATGGTAAAATTATCATACATCTTTGTTTTATCTTCTTATTTTTTTTAAGAGATTTCACCGCGCAAACCCACGTTAGAGAAAACCGCCATTGCTTATTAGCAGTATCCAATCGCATAGGTATATAGTAATACCTGTTTATATTTCAACCTAAAACATTCAGTTGCAGAAAAAACACGAGGAGCTTCAGCAAATGATAATACACCAACAAAAGGAGCTGCGGCGCGTCTCAGAGCAGCTGGTCATGGCGAGATATGGTCTGCTTCCCCCCATCATCAATGTAAGAAAACTAATACTTATTTTTATAAACAATAATTATTATTATTTTTATAAACAATAATTATTAATCTAAAACACTCATCCAAATTGAAAAAACCTTCCGAGCAAAGATAAATGTCGCCGGCAGGACTCGAACCCGCACCCTTCTAATGTCCGGTCAGATGCTCTACCGTTGAGCTACGTCGGTTTATCGCAAACCCGCCAAGTTAATCAATATATACTAGTGTTCCATTCAATAATTACTGTTTTTATTATATTTTCACCTGTAAACAACCAACTTTATTAATATGAGAGAGGCTTGTAACGGCTAAATCCCTCAAATAGATGGCGTCGAGACAAATTATGTCTACATTTTTATTGGTGAAAATTGCTTTGACTTGTCATATATTTATTAATTAATTTATCTTTGCTCGGAAGGTTTTTTCAATTTGGATGAGTGTTTTAGATTAATAATTATTGTTTATAAAAATAATAATTGTTACCCTTTGCACTATGCACAAAAATCTTGTCTTAAGTTTTAAAGAACTTTAGTTTATCAATTAATAATAATTATTAGCCTGAAACACTCATCCAAATTGAAAAACCTTCCGAGAAAAGATAAATGTCGCCGACAGGACTCAAACTTGAACCCTTCTGATGTCCGGTCAGATGCTCTACCATTGAGCTACGTCGGCTTATCGCAAACCCGCCAAGTTAATCAATATATACTAGTGTTTCATTCAATAATTACGGTTTTTTTAATAATATTTCACCTGTAAACAACCAACTTTATTAGTATGAGAAATGCTTGTAACGGCTAAATCCCTCAATAGATGGCGTCGAGTCAAATTATGTCTACATTTTATTGGTGAAAAATGCTTTGACTTGTCAAATATTTATTAATTGATAAACTAAAGTTTTTAAGACAAGATTTTTGTGCATAGCGCAAAGGGTAACAATTATTTATATAAACAATAATTATTAGCCTGATGGATTTGGATGAGTGTTTCAGGCTAATAATTATTGTTTATAAAAATAATTGTTACCCTTTGCGCTGTGCACAAAAATCTTGTCTTAAAAAATTTAGTTTATCAATTAATAAAACTAATACTATTCAAAATAGGGAGTTAATTAAAATTTCTACAAAAATTGCATGTTTACATAGATTAAAGACAGAAAAAACCGTAATTTTAGGAAAACTTCTTTTTTGTATAAGAATTCTATTTTACAATTTATTTATTTTTATTGGGAAAAAATATTTATAAAGTGCGGTAAATTTTTATTGGGAATATAAAAAACTGAACTAATAATAAGTTGTCACTAAAGTGTCGCAATTAACAATTTCAAAAAAGTTTTAGGTTTATCCTGTGATTTGATGGTTGGAGGAAGGGGAATGGAATGGATTTAGTCTGTAGAGTATATAATATGTATTGCGTGAATGTCATTATTTATTGTCTTCAGGTTTGAAGTTGTGAGGTGCTGAGTTAAATAGAACTAACTCACTGTGTGAAGTGTTAAAAATGTGTGAAGCGCGGTGAATTAATGTGTTTTGTTTTGAGTTGGTGTTGCATTGAGGGAGGCGTAGTGTGTGGTTTTGTCTGGTTTTTCTGATAGGCACTATTAATTGAATTCGTTCAAGTAATTTACGGCAATCTATTGCAGCATTTGGACCCATGGTTCTTACCGTTCTCCCGAGAATTTTAAATTACTAATTGTTTTGTGGTTTAGGTATCGCTGCCGTACAGCGTGGGGGGATCGTCCAGCGACGCCACAAACATTTTCTCCGCGGGGCTCATGCCTGCCGGCCAGCAGCGCTCCATCATTGACCAGTCCATGCAGCAGATAGTCGATCCCAATGAGTACATCCCCATGCAGATGTCGCAGCAGCAAGCGCAACTGCTGTTCTCCTCGCCCACGCTGAACCAGAGCCTCGATAGGGAAATGTGAATTTTTATAGACATGGGAAAGCCACTTACATTTTTTTTGGTCAGGAGCCACAGAGGCGCCTAATGTAGCTCGGGGTAAGAAAAAGCAATGTACATATTTTAAGAAAAGTGACCCATCGGTCGACTGCAATGTATAGTGCAGGCGAGGTGTGCTAGTATGGGGAAATTGTGCTTACCTAATGATTTAATGATGCATGGTAATGTGTAGTGTGGAGAAATTGTGCTTAGCTTATGATGTGCTGCAAAGTATAATACAGAAAGTTATGCTTACCTTATGATTTCATGATGCATGGCAATGTGTGGTGCAGATAAATTGCGCTTACCTGATGATATGCTACAATGCGTTGTACCGGAAATATACGCACCTTTTGGTGGACTGAACTCAACCATTTAGTGCAAGGAAATTAAGCCTTCCTTTCGGCGCACTGCAATGTGAAATGTTAGCAAATTGTGCTTACCCTACGGTGCACTGCAATCTGTTGTGTAATAAAATTGTGCTTAACTTATGATTTCTTATTTATTTGTATTTATTTAAGCATAGGCAGTGCATCGTATTACAAATGATAAGGTAAGGTAATTTACATAGTCATAGTACCTATTACGTATGTCCATACAATATTTTAATTTCCTCTTCTTAACTAGCATAGATGTAAGCAATAATAATAAGGAAGGAATGCGTGGGAGGGGGATGTAGAGAAGTGTAGAGAAAGTATGAAATTTTTTATAAAGAATTATATGCTCACAAAATGTACTCGACTATGCATTAAATTAAATAAAAATAAAAACAAACAAACCAAAAAAAAATATGTATATATACCTAAATATACTTATTTTTTGTTGATATGTGTAGTGTATTTTATGTCATGCTAATAAAAAATTAAATAAATTTGTTTGTTATGTTGGTAGAGTCATTAAAATTGTCTAAGTGGAGTAATTTTTCATAGAGGATATATATTGTGATCGCGCGAATAATTGATGAGTTATTTGCTGCATTATCCTCTACGCGAAGGTGTTTAGTGTGCCTGGTACGCCTCATTGGAACATTTAAAAGGAACGGCTGCGCTGCCTGTTTCATACATAACTTAATTTTAGATTTGAGGCCAAAATACACATCCAAACTGAATGATATATTTTTTAAAATTAAAGGTTTAGTAAATGGGGAAGTATTTTATTTATTTTTGTTTTAAATTATGAAGTATATGATGACATAAAAAAAATCAATTTTCATAATTTTAGAGGCAACTTAGAAAACTATTTGCGGGTTTATACTATATATAAAAAAATATCATATTTGCTATGTAAATATGATTACACAAATAAAAATAAAAAAAACAAAACAAAACATTTTAAAAGATGTTTTTTCGGGTCAATATTTTAAATTATGTACCGCAAATTTGTGTTGCAACATAAGTTGGTCGTTTTTGATTTAATTTAAATTCCACTATAATGTTATTTTAATATTTTTTATTTTATGTTTCATTATATTTTCAAAGCAGATGGTGTAAAACATTTTTTTTTTAGCCCCAAATAATTGTTAAAGGTGCCTCTAAAATCGCGAAAAATCAATTGCTTTAATGGCCTATATTTCATAATGTAAAATAAAAATAAATACATTACTTCTAATCCGTACTAGATATTTACTATATTTTTGATGAAAAAAAAAAAATCAATAGGTTTAGGTGAGTATTTTGGCCTCCAATCCAAAATTAAGTTTTGTATGAAACAGGCCGCGCTGTCGCTCCTCTTAAACATGTCGGACAGCATTTCGGGAATATCTATTTTATTATTTAGCAGGTTGTGTGGAAATAATAGATCTGACAACATAGTCTGTAAAGTCAAGATATTGTTTGTAGTTTTGTTGTATTTGTGTAAATGTTTGAAAAATGTTTTCTCCGTACTTTCTTCTAAATCTATGTACGAGTATACCTTATTCTGAGGGTTCCAAATTGTGGAGGTATAATTCAGTGGATCTATGACTAATGAACAAAACAGCATTTATAGAGGGTTGGCACTTTTGAAAACTGAATTTATTCTAAAGGGGAAACCTAGCATCTTGTAGAATGTTGATACAATTTTTTCGATGTGCGTCTCAAAAATTAATTTGAAATCTAAGTAAACACCTGGATCTTTACAGGTAGATTGTAAAGGTTTGTTGGTCAGGTTGTAGGCATACAAACAAAAAAAAATATTTCTAGTGAACGCAATCGAGTGGCACTTCGATTTGTTTAAAGACAGTAAGTTTGATTCACAGCACAAGAACAAAAAAGTTATCAAGATCGCTTTGTAATTCCGTAAAAGCGGATAATTAAAAGGGTTAACAAATTTTGATTTCTTCTGCATGCAAACACAAAGCCACTATTTTGAAAGCATACATAAATGTCATTTAGGTAGATATTAAATAATAGTGGTCTGAGATGCAAGCCCTGGGGCACTCCTGAGAAGATTTCCGTTAAGTGGGGTGCAAAAATGGTTTCACAAAAATCACGGTTGTTAATGAGAACAGCCGTGATTTGGTGCCGGCTACTGACATTGGATGCAATCCATCAGAGATCACCGTGAATTTATAGACTTATTAACTTCTACAGTAGAATGTAGTGATTAACACGGTCAAATGATTTGGAGTAAATTCATTAGAAGATTTCATAAAAAATCCAAGATTTGATGTTGTCGAGTGATTTTTCATGAAACCATGTTGATTATGAGTGGGGGTGAAATAGTCAAATATAATTGAACGTAAACATTTTTTGAATTAAAACAGCTACCATCAATACTTATATGGGCAGGTTGAATATTCGAAAAACACTTTCAAAATAAGTTGGCTACTCCTTTGCTGTCATTAGCAGTTTTTCACCGTAAAGCATATGATCAGGGATGGTAGGAGATTTTATTGATGAGATTAGATTTGACATAGGATATATTTTTTCAATATTGTATTGTTTACTGAATTCTCTCGTAGAAATGCAGGTTTTGTAAAACGCCGAAGCAACCGTTTTTTGTCTTTTGTAAAGCAAAAAAATGACAGGTAATCGAGGGGGTTCATATGAGGCTTCCATACTCTAAAGAACTTTAATTTTTCGCTAGTTATCTTTAAGGTTGCCGTGTACTTTAGTGGATATTTTCCAGATTTCACAACTTTCTTGGGAATAAATACATCGACGATCAGCTCAATTTTAACATAAAATGAATTTAAATTAATAAAGCTATATTTACACCTCGTGCATATCTTTCGCTTACTGTGATGCTAGTAGGAGATTTTCAAATATTGTCAGGTTATTCGTAACCGGGGAATATTTGTCTTAGTTTTTAAAAACCAAAACAAAACATCCATATTTTAGGCAACTGATTTAATTGAGTTAGATTTGCGAAAGATATGCACTAAAGAGCACAGGTGAATATCGATATTGGGCACGTTATAGTCACCAATTAATAGAAACTTGCCATTGGGAAAACAGTATGTCACATCAGAAATAGTGTTGATAATTTTTTTTATGGTGTTAATTTTAGGTAAGTATACGCAGCTCTATGGATGTTATATCATTAATGGGTGGATTTCGGTGTATTGACCATTATCCAAATATCCTCAGCGTCTGAGTTCCAAGAGCGAGGAGTAAAAGCAATTTTTTTTTAATTTCTTCAAAAGATTGATATTCACTTTGTGGCGTCATTATTAATAAATTAATTTAAAATTATTTTGTATTCACCACTTTATTAATATACACATATCTACATGTTTCGAAAACGATGCTTTCTTCATCAGGAATATATATAACACAAAAAAATAATTATTTCATGTACAACTGTTACTTGAAATTATTATTTTATAGTATTCTATATATTTCCGATGAAGAAAGCATCGCTTTCGAAACATGTAGATATGTGTATATTAATAAAGTGGTGAATGCAAAATAATTTTAAATTAATTTATTCATTTCTTCTTAATTCCTATGACTACGCCTCCGCCATTTACCAGTGCGATGGATATCCCTATCGTTTCTGTGAACAGTATAGCGATTATCAGATAATTCCTCACAAAAAACGGCTCTATAAAATCATCCGATTATTATTATTATTAGGGTGTTATCAACCAATCAACTTTGGTTTATGATCATAAATATTTAAATGGATATTTGGGGGATCGAATATAACGAATCGGGTATTGAGAAATTTGTTAATTATGTGCACTGAACAGTTCGGATTTTATAAAACATGCAAGAAAAAAAAAGTAGGTACTTATAGAAAGATAGATGGTTTAACATAGTAAAGGTGATTAGTTTGCTTTTTTTTACTGTAACTAGCATGAAACGCATATCGGTTCTCAAGTTTGGTTCTTCCAGTTTTGGAGATTCGTAGGTCCATTAGATATTCATAAAAGCTAATACGTGCTCGTTTTTGAAGAATTTAGCAGACCTCAGTAGCAGTGGCGTGCGTTGCTATGACCAAAGTTAGGCTGTGTATGGTTTTTGGATTCAGTTCGGGCGTGAATAAGGAACTCCAGTGAGAAATATAATTACTTTAAAATATGTATTCATATAGACCAGCAAACGCCGATTCTGAATATATAACTATCATTATAATGATAGTTATATATTATTATTATAATTATTCTACGTATATATGTTTATAATTATACGTAGAATTTATAAATTGTTATTTAAAAGTGAATAAAAAATCAGCTCATCAAAACACCGTGTTATGTTCGTGCCATTGCATTTGGAACATCTGACGTCACGTGAGCATTCTGTTTTTGAATTAGTGTTAAAAAAATTATTTTTCAAATTTTAAATATTTTTTTATTTTTTTTAATATGTATTTTTTTTAGTTTTGGCAAAATTTTAACCTAATTTAGGTGACTTTCAGCTCTCTCGTTCAATATGAACAACTATTGTTAATGAACGAAATTAGAGTATTCATGAGTAAACCAATTATCAATACGCATATTATGGTAATGTTAATGCTCAATGCTATTATTATTCTTTGAGTTAAAGTTACCAAAAATGTACATAATTTTATTACTTATGTTTATTTATGGTTTACCATGAATAGAATATAAAATTTAGTACTGTAAAGCTCATCCCTGTTTTGTCATTTGACATTCTAACCTCAAAACTGATCGAAACCGACCGGCCATAGATTTGGAACGTTTTGGCGGGATTTGAAAATTTGAAACTTTGTAAAACTAATAATAATAACTATGTTTGAAGGTAATTATTCCTTTTTTTTTTTAATTATACTGCAGTTCCTTAACTGCAGGGAAATTGTGTCCTTATGATACACTGTTATGCGTAGTGAAGGAAATTATACTTGTCTTATGCTACACTGGGAGATTATGGAGAAATGGTGCATTATAATGTGTAGTGCTAGGAATTTTTTTTTATATATTACGGTGCACCGCGGTGTGCAGTACTAAGATTATAAATTAAGACCGTTTTCGCAAATTTCGACCATCATCCAGTAAAATAAAAAAAGTAGAAAATTTAATCGATAAAATCACTCAGTGATTCTAAACACAATGGGTGTATGATTATAAATTGTAAAAAAATGATTTAAAAACGTACTGATGTTTAAAAGAGAATCTTATAAATATTCCGTGGTATTTTTATAGGTATTAAATAAAGATAAATTTTAAAATCGGAAGAAACATCGTTTGATTAGTGATATGCGTTTTCTTTTTTTTTTACAATAAAACCACACAGGTGACCCTAAGGGAAATAATTTCCCTCGAGACCTATATCATCTTTGGGGATGCTGTGTGGAGGGTCTTTTACAGGATAGAAAGGAGTGAACTTGGGTCTTAAAGAGACCCATGTTGTAGGATGGTGGAAATACCGAGGCCGGCAGAACATTTCACAGCCGAGCTGTTGAACACAAGAACGAGTCGTAGAAGTGACCCATTCTCATGTGACAAATGTCAACCTTGTGCAAATGTTGGGCACGCATTTGGCGTGTTTCCCAACTGTGCACCGGTGCCAAAGGGATTAATGACGCAAGTTCCTCAGAGCATCTTCCATTAAAATACCGGTAGAACAAGGACAGCATCCCCACCTGACATCTGTGCTCCAAAGATTACAGTTTGTTAAGATAGGCGAATCTATCAAACGGACCGCCCGTTTCTGTACAAAGTCAGGTATTTTTTCAGTTATTTTGGGGCTCCCGACCAGAGGTGGGTGACAAATTCTACATGTGGGCGCAATTGCGATTTGTACAGGGTCAGCAGTTGTGTACTATAAGTATCTGCGGCCTCAATACGTTCAGATTCTGAGAGGCTAACTTTTCTCTGGCTTCGGTGGAGCCCCCATACATGGCTGGTCACTTAATACACTAAGCACATCAATGGAGGGCTTGTTGGGAAGATTGATGATGAAGATTCTTTTCTGTGCAAGTCAATTTCGTATCAATTGTGCCAATTTTCACGTTTTGTGAGGTTGATTTAAATATGTATGTAGAATTGTGCCAATTTTTGAACTACGTGAAAAAAAAACCAGGGTAAACTTGTATATTTCAGGAAACGAAACGATGAGCTTAATAATTCGTAGAAAGTAATAAATTCGTTAGAAGTATGATTTAAAAAAAAAATTAAGTCTATATATTTATTTTCCTGCATGTCCCGTTATTAATATTTAGATAAATTTTCGATCGTGACAAAATTTTTTTTTTTTTCTATATATTTATTTTCTAAACATTAATGTGTATTTATAAGTTTTTGAAACTGCGGATATATTTGAATTATGTGATGTATTAACTAAGGCAATTCATATTCGTATTTATTTCGAATTAAAATAAGGGAAATGTGGGCAAGACGGCATAGGTACACTTGAAATTTTTTACAATGTGGTACATAGGTACATAACTGTCAGTCCGTATGAAATTTCATATCACAATACATGATAGGTCATATATCGACTGTATTTCGAAAAAAGGCGGTTACTCTCATGTTTTGTGAAAATTACTTTTTTTGACAATTTTATCTTGTCCATCCATAAAATGCCATATAGAAAGAAATTAAGCCACAAAAATCTAATTCTCGGTAAAATTATTATTATTTTTTTGATATTTAAGGTAATCCCAAATATACAGCGAGGAAAAATGACTTAACCCACATCTGTACCACAATTAATAAATCATCAAAATATCAATCATCAGTCCTTCCTTGTCCTGAAATAACATATATTTATTACTACGAAACATTATTTCTCGACGTTCTTAACGTAACGCTTTTCGCTTCTCCTGTAAAAAAAATATTTTGAGGGTTATTGCCTTTTTCCCAATCGCAGTCGATATTTAAAAGGGGAACACGCTGAGATTCAGTGCTTCCCCTATTCCGAGGATCTGCGAGGATGACTTCTATGTCATATCTTTCGATATCCCACATCACACTTTAATTTGTGGAAAAAGCATGAAATTACTACAGCAGTTTTCATTAAAACAGTTGTATTCCAACAAAAAAAAGCATCGTAATATTATGTATATAGTAAACATACATATATCATTGTACCTAATGTATATTCGTATGTACGGTTTTGCTAACGATTTGATCTACAAAATGCATGGTGTTCGTGAAGCAGGGTATATTGTAATTAAAGTCAGGTTTTCTGTACCTAAAAATAGAGCGTAAGAAAAGTAAGCCATATTTTGTAAAGTTATTGTGTACATAATTATGTACAAGGTTATTCAAAATGATGGACTCAATTTCTTACCGCTATATATTCAGAATTGTACGTTTTATGTGAATGATCTACTTATCAAATGAAAGAGGAGGTCCGAAAGTTTCTGATCCCACCGCAAGATCGCCCATAGTTGCGCAAATAACCGCTAGAGCGCTCTCTCGAGCGGTCTCCATTTCAATACTGAACCTCCAACTAGAAAAAGCATTTGTCATTGGTATCACCAATTTGAGAAATGGACCGCGTGTATCAGAGGAGAATGCACCAAATTGAGTCCATCATTTTGAATAACTCTGTATATAAAAAACTCTACCACCCGATCAAAGGCTGACTTAGGTTAGTACTGACGAGTCCAAAAAATTGAGTAATGAGATGGAATCTATTTAATACTATAGAGTCTTAAAAGACTGTGTTTGTAATTTGCTAAATGTATTGAGTATTTATTTATGTAATCGTCGTCTTATAAAATAATCAAATAAGCATAATTATTTCTATTTTTTAACCCGCAAAGTCATATAGAATTATATTCAGTGATTATCTAATTAAATTAATGGTGACCGGAAAATTCAACACATGAAATCGGCACACTTTTTAAAAGTGATTTAAAATCATTGAAAGTCCGAAAAAAAAAATCTAACCTAACCTAATTAACACACTTTTTAATTAATAATGATTATATAATTAATAAGAAATTTTTATAAACAATAATTATTAGCCTGAAACACTTGAAAACCTTCCGAGAAAAGATAAATGTCGCCGACAGGACTCGAACCTGCACCCTTCTGATTGCCGGTCGGATGCTCTACCGTTGAGCTACGTCGGCTTATCGCAAACAAGGTAGAGCATCTGACCGGCAATCAGAAGGGTGCAGGTTCGAGTCCTGTCGGCGACATTTATCTTTGTTCGGAAAGGTTTTTTTCAATTTGGATGAGTGTTTCAGGCTAATAATTATTGTTTATAAAAATAATTGTTACCCTTTGCGCTATGCACAAAAATCTTGTCTTAAAAACTTTAGTTTATCAATTAATAATAAGAAATTGTTTAAACTCCTCTTTTTTATGTATAAATATCTGCATTTATAAATTTCGGAAGCAGAGCTTCTCCCATCAGGATGAACAATATAGTCAAATTAATTATTTTTTATTTTTAAATTATGACTTTATTCCTATCATATTTTTTTTCATTTCTTTATATATTTACTAAATGTCTACTTTTCTTTTAACATACAACTTTATATTGTTTTTAAAATGCTTCTGTTTCTATTTCTAATTGTATTTTCTTAATTTTCTTTAATTCTTTATATGTAAGTATACAACAATATTATTTACAACAAACTTAGACTACCGTAATACGGGCGTGTGCCTAGTTTGGTAGTTGAAAAAATGTGAAACTCTGTACCAAACTTATAAAATGAATAAATAAAAAAATAAATAAAAATTGACTAGCATAGAGAAATAATTAGCGAATAGACAAATTAAAAACATAAACAAAAAAATAACAATGTAGGTAAGTAGTTAATTAAATTTGTCTATACTTATTGTCATTATTTTTAGTATATTTTTTATCCCGATGAGGGGAGATATGCTTTTGAAACATGTGGATATTTAGATATTAAAAACAGTGATTTAAACAAATTCGTATATTAATAATGACGCCACAATATCATTACACATCTTTCGAAGAAGTAATAATTATTTTATTTATTTTAATTTAAAAAAAAGTTTATTTATGTTAGGTTAGTTTAGATTTTCGGGTTTTCGTTATTTTTCGTACTTTTAATGACTTTATTTCAGTTTTAAAATGTGCCCCGATTAATACGTCTGTTGATTTATCATGGAACCTAAATTCGTAATATTTTTGAGCTGTTGAAACTTGAAGGCTCCTATAATTCTTTTTTTTTTATAAATTAATTTTTATTTACCACCCGTTGCGCCCTACGGAAATGATATTTTATTTTTTATTTATTATTATTTCCAAAAATTAACGCATAATTTAAGATTACAAATTTATAATTTGATTTATGATTTCTAAATATTAAATCATATTTTTATGCTCAAAAATTAAACCTTGAATTTATTTTTCTTTATAGTTGAATCACATTTTAAAACCTACGATTTCATATTTCAATTATTTTTTTTTCTTTATTATACCTAAATTTGTAATCATAATTGTATACATCATGTACACATAAATATCGATGTAAAAAAAAAGAAAAAGGCGAAACATTATTTCTACAATACGCATTTTTTTTTACTGTTTTTAAAATGTGTTTTTATTGTGTTTATTAACCATGTTTTTAAACTGCGGTTTTTAATCTGTATTTTTATCAGTGTTTTTTTTTTTACAATCCGTATAACTATGTTCTTAAATGATGTTTTGAAACTGTGTTTTAGACGGTGTTTTTAAATGGTGTTTTTAATTTTATTGTGATTGTTTTAGGGTTATTATTGCACTTTTCAATCATTTCGCCAGCGTTTCAGACAGCCTCACAGTTTCCATCATCATGACATAATATCGTAGCATATATCTGAGTGAAACGTGTTCTGTGCTAACAATACATCTGTTTGATAAACCCCCTTTGAGAGCAATGCATCTGTGCAAAACATGCTTTACGCAAGCAATGCATTTGTGTGAAATATGCTGTATGTAAACAATTCACAATGGAAATATTGTTTGACCGCACTTAGGGAATTGTGTCTTTTAATTTGAGTCCACGCTTGTATTAAGTTCTATTTTTAAAAATGGCCTTATACGGGTAGATAGGTACCTATTTAATCGTTTGTTAATATTTTCATTCGCACGAGCACAAAGAGGTCAAAAAAGCACAAAAGTATAACAGATGCACGCCATCGTCGACCCTACGGCAGTATGAAACATACGAAAACTTAAATCAATCTCGAACGAATTGAATTAAAACGTTCGAATTTGATTTCGCTTGTCAAAAGAGTCCGATCGATAAGCGATTGAAATTGGATACACGCAATCACCAACCCCACTGTAGTATAAAACGCAAGAAAACGTGAATCAAATTCGAATGATTTGAATAATAAGAGATCGTTGGTGAGCTAAGGGGGATGCACACCGTAGCCGACCCTACTGCAGTATGAAACGTATGAAAACGTAAATCAAATACAAATAATTTGTATTACGAGGGATCGTCGGAGTTATAGAGTAAACCTCTCACGCCGCTTGTGGATATATTTTGCGACAAACATAATGATGAAGATTTAAAATAAATTGAAATTTGTGGAATCGGGGGCAGGGCTGTCTTTTACAATAACTCCACACAAGAGACTCTAAGGAAAATAATTTCTCTCAGAGCCTATGTCATCGTTGGGGATGCTGAGAGTTTTTTTAAAGGGAAAAGAAGGGGGGGAATTTATGGGAAATAAAAGGGTATGAGGGGTGGGTAGGTATCTGGGGGTCGCTGTGTCCAGGAGTGACAGACGTATGAATCCATCCCTCCCACTGCGGTACAAGACGATGAGTCGAGAGAGTCCCGCCGAAGTGGTCAAGGGATCTAACTCAACGGACCTCTCTCGATCCGGTCCGCCACGCGGTTGGCCAATACCTTGACAAATCTCACCCCATGAACCCGGCCACCCCTGCTAAGTCATCTACCAAACCAAGGTTTGAAGCAAGCAAGCACGGGGCCCTGGACACCACTCAAAATTTCTCTGGGGCCAAAGTCATAAAGGTATACAATACAGCATGGCTAAAGTGCCCGATTAAAACAAAATATATAGGAGTACACATATATTTTTTTAAGGTTTAATTCAAAAACTGGTTTCCAACCAATTTGTGTTTTAAAATGTAATTCCGTAATGGAAAGTGTAATATTTTTAACCACACAGCTAATATTACTTATATTATACATTCAAACTGTATTTATGAAAACATAAAAACTGGTTTCCGGAATACTAAAATTTGGAAACCCGTTAGGCTGCTCTCTGACGGTCCGGTGAGGAATGAACTTTTCACTCGCTGGAGACACCGCGCAGAAAAGTCCCACAAGGGCCTGCGTTGCAAACCGTTACCTAACTTTAGCAAACTGGACTTTTCTATGTAGTGTCTGCAGTAACGAGTGAAATGTTCGTTCCTCACTGGACCGTCAGAGAGCAGCCTTAGATGACAACACTACCACATAGTTGTAATACGTGAGAATTGTGAACACGCGGTTAATGTTCACATTGGTCACAGTAACGTGCCATGATACTCGTAGATTGGGCCATTAGGTCCATGATCGGAGGTTTGTAACAATCCCTACAAATATACAAAAACAACATTAAAAAAGTTTATTACGCTTTGTGTCAATCACAAATGGATACCTCTCTGCCTTGGGCACTGACATAGAACGGCTCAACTTAGCCCAAAAAGAAGTTCTTCAGGGCCGGTTTACGCACTACCGATTACCGGTCGTTTGACAGCTGCCAGCTGTTGCCCGACGATCGCTTATTTGAAACCGTGCACTATTTTAATTAAAAAGACAATATATAATTTGCATCTGTGAAATGTATTCCTCATCGAGCAGTGAAAGTAATGACGAGCTTATTGCAATTATTCAAGACAAAAAAAAACGGACGGATAACGATTCGTTAACGAAACAGTTCGTTACGTAACAGAAATTTGATGGTCCATTTATAAAACTGGCCATTAAGACAATTCTTAAAGTTCTGGTTAGAGAAACTCTGTCGGAGGAAATATTTAAAAAAAATCAAGTTTTTAATGTACAAAAAATATATATCTGAATATTTCACTGCCCAACATACTCAACCAGGGCAATAAGCCGTTGGAGTAATCTCTAAGAATAAGCCAAAATATACTGGCTATTCTCAAATTGAATACGTCTTTTGGACAGAGAAACAATAATTTTCATGCTGCAAAATTATATAATGACCTACCAAATCAATAATAAAAAAAAAAACAGAAAAAAAACATTTAAAACTACAGTCTAATGGCTGATAGAACTGAGTAATAACGAACTTGCAAACATAATAAAGACATATTTATATATTTTAAGTAAACTGGTATATACAAAGTGTATTTTCAATTTATATAATAATAAAGACAATTTAAGACAGATACTTGTCCAAAAAAAGTGCAGGCCGCCCCAGAACAGGATACCCTAGTGAGGAGGACTGTAACCACTGTGACTTTTAAAAAAATATTTATTAATTCCTATATTATTTTGACATTTTACGGTAAGGTGTAAGTATAACAAATTGATATATATAATAGAATTTTTTTCATAGTCCTGTAGATCCTGTGCTGAGGCGAACTAAGTTTTGAATAAAGGGGTTTCAGCGACTTGGGTAGGGTATTTCCAGTCATTTCTATGATGTTTCACATTTGACATTTCAAGCAACGTTTCAATTCTGAATGGTGGTATTTCACCAGGGCGATACGGGGAGTATCTTCCACTCTGGAACGTGCGCAAACAAAGTATTTATTATTTTTAAATTAATTAATTGTGAAACAGCACAAATTAATTAAGTAAAATTTACTTGCGTACGCCGGGATTTGAACTCGCGATTTTCGGATTCGTAGTCGAGAGCCTTACCCCTCGACCATGGAGGCCGTCAAATGCATTATACTTACATACTTTTTATACTCTTAATTTATTGTATTTTTCATGTACAATCTTTACACAGATACTATTAAAAAAATAATAATTTCGAATGGTATAGGTACAAGCAATTTCGTTGATACTAAGTGTATTAGCAGCATTTTATTGATATTTCGTATGATATGAATAAATGTACAATAGCACTAATTTAATATATTATATACCTACTTGTCATATTTATAAACTAGCTAATCATAATGTAGCAAAAAACTATTAAAACCAAGTGTACATTTTGCAATTTTGTGTTGGTATTCCTTAATAATATTACATAAAGTATGTAAGCAATCCTATTATCATACGAGTAGATATCAATTATGGAAATTGTATGTGATCACTGAATAGATAATCCCTAGTGTCATCTACTCGTATACCGATTTTTACATAAAACTGATGTTGAGAATTTACATATTACCTTTTGACTCCCAGGTCTCAGACAGGCTAATGAAATTAAGGGCGGTTTGTTTCACAGAATTTGAAGGATTCATCAAATTTTCAAAGATAATTTTCAAGTTGTGTGAAAGTTCTATCCGAGTTCTGGTTTATTTCACTACTGGCCAGTTGTTTCGCAGTGTTTGAATAATAACAGAACTTGGATAAAACATTCACAGAACTTGAATATTAACTTCAAAATTTTGATGAATCCTTAAAATTCTGTGAAACAACCCGCAGTAAATGTCCAAGAAAGAATTTCGGTATTTGAAAATATTCGTTCAATTTCA
Organism: Halesus radiatus; assembly: GCA_022606495.2. Classification (NCBI taxonomy): domain Eukaryota; kingdom Metazoa; phylum Arthropoda; class Insecta; order Trichoptera; family Limnephilidae; genus Halesus; species Halesus radiatus. The sequence goes on along the minus strand of JAHDVE020010844.1, from coordinate 109,262 downwards.
GCAGAAGGGAGGAAAATTGGGTTCCGTGATAGATCAACACGTGTATGAATCAACACACTTTTTAAAAGTGATAAAATCATTAAAAAAAACGAACCCGAAAACATAATCTCACCCAATCTAATAATACATTTTTTATTTATTTATTCGTTTGAGTTATAAAAAGTTTCGGGCCAGTTTTTATCGTACTTGTATGACTTTATATCACTTTTCAAAGGTGTATTGATTTATCCCGGCACCGAAAAATTGACCTTACTTCGGGCACACGAACACGCCCACAACGCACTTCTATCGGTTTATCTCTTCAGTGTATGTGACGGTGTAGTCACGTGGTGGTGGTACAGACTCGTGTGTGTATGTAGATACATTCAGTGACCAAAATCTTGTAAACTTATGAATGTAATCAATAAATGGATGGAGTTTTTCTAGAAAGAACAAAAAATATTTCTGGGAATTTGTGTTTTATTTGAGTACCTACGTCTACTAAGGCAGTGGTGTTCGATTCGACAAGCGGGCAAACTTAACTTTTACTACTTATAATAACTTTAACTTTTTATTAAACATATACCAAATTTAATAATGTTATTATTAAGTTTTGTAAGTTTTAATTTATTATCGCTACAGCTATTCCGACGTCCAATAACATTAACATATAAAATAAGACACATTATCTATTCTCCACTACTTAGTATTTTCACGAAACCTAAACAATATAATTTCTTAAAATAATTCAGGAGTTTACCAAATACATTTAAATGTATTGACTTAAATAGCATTCACGTCATTATGAAACAATTTAAAAAAATCTCACATCATTAAAAGTTGTGAAAACCGTGAACCGTACGTACCGCAGATTTTTTCTAAATTATCACAATTATTTTCCTAGTAAATCGGTTATTACCTAAAACATTAATAAACACCATAAAAAAATTAGTCGGGTAGGGGTTATTAACATTATGGGAAAAAAGTTCTACATATTAAACACAATAACAATTAATAAATTATTTTTTAATGTATGCCAAATAAAAATAATTAAACAAATACGATCGAAATGACAATCTAGTCTCCTTTAATGGAAGCAATCTTTCCACCAGGCCTTCCATTGATATGCTTGGTGTAACCTTAAGTGACCAGCTCAGGTATGGGGGCTCCATCGAAGTCAGAGTAAAGTTAGCCTCTCAGAAGCTGGACGTACTGTACAGAGCCCGCAGATACTTTAATAGTACGCAACTGCTGACCCTGTATAAATCGCAAATGGGCCCCAATGTAGGATTTGGCAGCCACCCCTGGTCAGGAGCCCCAAAATATCTTTAAAAAACCCTTGACTCTTTAGAAACGGGCGGTTCGTTTGATTAAAGATGACATAGCCCTTGAGGGAAATTATTTTCCTCAAAGGCTTCCTAAAAAAAATCGTAATAAAAAATACATCAGTAGATTAGTGTTGGGGGTAATATGCCGTATTGCGCTTCCTCCTTCTTTAGCCAGCGTTTCAGACAGCCTTGTAGCGTCCATCATCAGGGCAGATGATTTTTGGCGTAAAAATCTAAAATCATATTCACATTCATCAACGATAATGGCGGAATTTTAAAGATTTTTTTTTTCACAGTTGTAAATTTTTAACCACGGCATTAATTTAATCGTGATGATATTATATTACTTTCATCATGGAGAATTTTTTTATTGTTATGTTATCCTTAAAATTTATTAATTGCAATAATTTTTTTTTTAGTAGGCAATAACACAAACTCCTAGAAAGGATGGGCGCACTCAGCAATATGTTTAACAATTTCTAGTTGATTTTTTCAATAATATTTCAAAAGCAATAGATTAGGATTTATTCGACAAATTTCGATTTTGAAACAAAATTGAATAAAATCGACCGCTCAAGCGATTAATCGTTTTACATCTAGTCAGTTGTGGGTCAAAGGTCGACGACATCAAAATTTTCGTCGTTTTTATTGGAAACATCATTCGACTATTTCAGTGTTTCTAAATCGGGTGTTTCGATTATCATAAAGACTTTTATATCCATAGGAGATGCAAGACAATTTTACTGGTATGTTAATATCCATCTACGGTAACTTTTATATGTACCAGTGGCGTGCATTGCTCCATGACCAATGGTAGGCTGTAGCTTTTCAGGTGTTGATTATTATTATTAATCACATCATAACGTATGAAGGATAAGGCGCTCAAGGTAAATTATAATTAAAAATTTGAATTTTTCCAACCAGGAATAATTTCTTACGGAAATAAGATTTTTTTTTTTTTACGAAATCTGAAAAAAAGATGGGTAGGCACAGATTTTCAGACTTTAGGGATGCACGCCCCTAATTAATAATAGAATTAATAAATTTAACTTTGATAATACACCGCTTTTTTAATATATAAATATAAACATTTTTCGAAAGCAAAGCTTTCCTCATCATAATAAACGGTATAGAATATAAAATTATCCATTATGTTCTATAATATTATATAAGTTTTTTAGTTGTTTATTATGTTATATGGGTTTTACAGAACATTTTTTGGGGAAATACTATCGATTTTCCATCGATTCTACCGAGTTAATAACCATAACAGAGACCAATAATTGTAGTGTTAAAAAAATAACAATGAGAAACTATTTTTTTTATCGACCTAAACTTTTATATCTGGTAATCCAACAAACACAAATGACAGTTGCTGAATATGTCAATGATTGCATTTATAGTTGTCCAATTAAAAATATTGAAATAATAGGAGATTCACCAAAAAAATCTAGTGAATTTTCGAGCATTGACGGATACGATATAATAACTTTTTTTATGCGAGTACCACACAAGAGTACCAGCTGCTCCCAACTATCTGGAGCCAGTGAAACTATGGCATCGCCAATTGGAGTATGTTGTGCGTCTGAAGTAAGTGAGGGGTGGGAGGAGATGGAGAAGAGGAAAGCGGGGAAGTATCGGGTTATTCAGATCTGGTCACCAAATACTGCTAAAACCATTTCAAGCAACGTTTCGATTTTCGAATGGTGGTCTTTCACCAGAGCGATACTAAAAGTATACAACGTATTTTGTTAAATAACACAAATCAATCAAATAAAACTTATTTTACACAAGGATTGTAAAGACTCAACCACGGAGGCCGTCAAACTGGGAACAAAAAACTAACAGAGTGAGGTACGAACGCTTAGTACTGTGTCCTGGGGGGAAATATACATGGTGTATCAGGACTTACACGACAAACCCTAACAACTGATTCCTGAGCTAATTTAGTAAAAAAATGTATCAGAAATTTTTCATATTAAACCAAAAAGTTTTAAAAAATCTAAAAATTTATTCACGCGTCGTCACTGATCACTTAGCCACGCAACCCCTACCCCGATCCTAACTGTTCAATTCCTGCTGATTTTTTAAAATATTTATAGGTGAAAAAAAAAGTTTACGAGGGACATGTACATTTTTTACTATAAAAAAACTCAGGAATCACCAGTTAAAGTTTATCAAGTACGTTCTGATACACCTGTATATATGAAAGGTAGACTAATGTTTTTATCCAATCCATAAAAAAATTGGAATTATCATTTTTCCAAGATATTCGAGTCACGTACGCCTCGAAAGAGAAATATACAAAAAAGTATGATATTGTTACTCCAAGACTGTCTTCGTTATGATGGACCACATTTAAAAAAAAGTGTATGTAAAATTAGCAAACAATATAAATTTTATAATTTCTTCAAACGATTGGTATTCACGCCGTCATCTACGAGTATATATATATAAAAACCTATGTGAGTTTGTTTGTTTGTCCTTGATGTTCTCGAAAATCACTGTACCGGTTTCGCTGAAAATAGCACAGTTTGTTTTTATTAGTGCCGGGAAGGTTTAGAAAGTAGTTTGAATGAAATCCAATATGTAAAGCTGTTGCCATAACGTTTTAAAATTAGAATGAAAAACATTGAACGCGCCATGTTTTATTTAGGTTACCCCATAGATATAACACTCTGGTTAGCCACAGATTGCATATTCAAAAGAAGAAGGTTTTTTTGGTAGAATATTTTCTTAGGTACTTTGCGATTTAGATATATTTTGAAAAATAAACGTTTGGAATGAATAAAATATTCAAATGAATGTTTCTTTATTTGGAGATAGTTACTTTCGCTGTCAAATCAATTATTGTACCCGAGCAAGGCCGGGTACACATCAGCTAGTTACTAATGAATTAATTTAAAAATATACTTAGTATTCACCACTTAATAAATATACATTGATATCTACATGTTTCGAAAGCGATGCTTTTATCATCAGGAATATATGAATACGAATACATAGTATTAAATTATATACATAGTATCGAAACATATAGATATCAATGTATAATTTATAAAGTTGCGAATACTAAGTATATTTTTTAATTAATTTATTAATATAATTTTTTATTAGTTTATAAGGGAAATCATTATGGGCAATAATGCAATCAGTTTGCGAAGGAAGTAAGGCGGCTTTACCGGACATCAGATTGTAACAATAATTAGGTGTTAGTGCCGCAAAATAATTCATTTCTCGTGGGAACGATCCAACTTTGATTATAACGATTGTTCGCTTTGTACAACTTGAAAAATTAACGGTGCACGAAGTAAGTAGGTATTCGTATGTAATGATGATGTGCTAAATTAAAATAAATAATTATTATCGACCTCGGGCCGACGGAATCTTAAAACGTGTTATAATAACTTATATAGTATGGCCACCTATTTTATAAGCAATAAATTATGAACCATAAATTATTGAACTATTCGCATAAATTCAAAGTACTATCTGGAGTGCCTCAAGGATCTCATTTGGGCCCACTGCTCTTCACCATATAAAAAAAACATACCAATGAAATTAATACAGCATGTTTCGAATGTTTTATGCTAATACCGCACGAGAGTCTCAACTGATCTCAAACGAGCGATGCCAGTGGGACTATGGAATCCCCAATTGGAGTACTTTTGTTGCGGGGTTGAAGGTGGTGGGGAAGGAAAGGAGACGAGAAAGAGGAAGGTGAGAAGGTAACAGGATATTCAAATATGGTCACCACTAAAGCCATATCAAGGAACGTTTCGATTCTTAATGGTGGTCTTTTATTAGGGCGATACTGAAAATACTTACCACTCTGGTATATTAGATAATACGAACGGCAACTTCGATCCTAAATTGTGTCTAACAAGAACAATTCCGAAATTTTGTCCACTCTGGAATGAAGCATAACTACGTATAAGCAAACATTATTTTCTTTAAAATTAATTTGTAGACCAAAATCATCTTATTTTAACGAATGGCAAGCGGTCAGATTCCTGATTTTGAACCCAGAGGTTGTGGTTTCAAAACACAATGAAGAAAAACTAAATTTACTCAGAAACATGAGTTGATTTCTTTAAATATTTATTTTCGATACAATTATTTTCTATTTACATAATGACAAATTACAAGGCTAATAAGATAATTCAGGATGTCTTTCATAGTCCTCCTCACTAGCAATTCCTGTGCTGAGGCCGACTAGGTTTTATTTAAAAAAAAAACTATTATTGCTCATATGACGCTCTTTTCAAAATGCTGGATAACTCCTGTGCTTTGGTTTCATTGAGCCAGGATTTGATTTGGTTTTTGAAATCATTTGCGTATTCCATTTGTTTTTTTTTGTATAGCTGTTGGAAGCGAATTATTAGTGGAGAGATATTTATAGTTCGTTTGTCCAAAAGCACTTTTAAATTTGGGTATATTCATATTGTCATTCTGGTTAGCTCTTGCGAGCATGTATTGAAAAAAATAATAAAAATAAAGTAATAATATTTTTTGTTCCGGAATGTGAGGAGGTTAATACAATCTCATACACCCCATAAAGATAAAGTAGGTACCTATGTATATACATTCAAATAAAATCGTAAAAATATAAAGGAGATGGTATGTACATAAGATTAACAAAAACATTATCTGCAGATAGTATAAATGAACATGGAAATGTGAGAAGTCACGTATAAATAATCAAAAAATATTAAGTCCAAGCAAATCATTTTAAAGAGATTCTTGCTTGTGAAGTTGTGTACTGTATCGCAGGACTACTGCGGGGTAAGAGGGGACTGCGAGCGGGCTTAAAACTAATTCGAATCACTATCGGTGTGCATAAATAATACATTCAAAAGTGTGGTATTTAAAATGATTTTCCTGTAATATTAACAGAGAATATTTAAATGTTTTGGTTTTGCCAAAAAATCTCTCGGCCGGAAGAGGATAAATTGTGTCATAACTTGGTTAAAACATATATAAATCATAAAAATGTAAGTAGGCTATAGGCAAACGTATCGGAAATGTATAAGGTCAGATGTTTTCTTTTGTTGTTGTGGTCCTTCATTTTCACTGATATAAAGTAGGCACCACAAAGCGGGGGGAAACATGTTAAATTATGTGTTATTTCATAAGTAGGTACCATTAATATTATTATTTCTACCGATTGTGGAATCTTGATACTAAATCAATTTCATTTTAAATAATAAATAAAGTGAAACATCTCTAAATAAATCATTTTATTATATATGCAGAAGATAAATCAGATAAAAAAAATACAGGGGATAAGGATACAAGTCGGATTTAAATTGTCATTAGTTTTTTTATTCCCTTTACAAAAACAATTCTAATTGGATCAGAAATTGAACTGTGGGTGCGAAAATCAAATTTGGAATTATCTAAAACTCAAAGTTTGGTTGTGAAAAATTAATCATAACTTTCAAATAAAGTATTCAACATTTTAATTTGCAATATCCTTTAGAGGCGGAAAGCAGTGAAATGAACATAATTCGTAAATATAAGTAGTGTTTAGTGGATTCTTATTGGAATCAACGTGCAACGATCTGATTTCTATCGACGGTGAGAGCGATACACCGCAGTGAGTGGGCTGCTTTACCGTGCCCATTTGAACAACTTTATCTATGGCGTAGTTCTCAGCAGAACAAAAATGTTCTCTGGTGAAGTGAGCGAAGTGGAGTTCTCGGTGACGGCGATTGTCAGTACATATTGTCATACGGATGGTCGAATAAAAAATAGCATGGGAGAGCCCAATTGCAAAGTTCTTAAGTTAATCTTTGTATTCTGAATCTACCCCGGCTAGTTGAGATAGTTTAGTGGTTCGCACGGCGTGCGCGGACTCCGCGAGTGATTTGATTAGTCATCATGAATTTAAATGACGGTCCTGGTGTCAGCCTGGGGGCGGAGATCATCTACGGGACGCACGAAGACCCTCGCGTGGTCATGTCGGAGAAGGTCAAGAACCTGGCGGGCAGTATCTACCGCGAGTTCGAGCGCATGATCGCGCGATACGACGAGGACGTCGTGAAGACCCTGATGCCGCTGCTGGTGAATGTGCTCGAGTGCCTGGACGCGGCCTACCAGAGCAACCAGGAGCACGACGTGGAGCTCGAGCTGCTGCGCGAAGATAACGAGCAGCTCGTCACGCAATACGAGCGTGAAAAGGGGGCGCGGAAGCAGGCAGAGCAGAAGGTATGTGGCAAGCTATCCCACTCCTGATTCTTGTGTCTTGTCAACATTCCTTCCCTCATGTATTTTAAATGTCACAAAACTAATTATTTAGTCTGCATGTCAACAAAAATACTCTCCACACTGAAAGTATTCAATAAAATTTAGCTAATTTATTATGTCAGGTTTATTTATTTGACCAATTCTAGAAATTTTGACATAACTACTAATTCGATGAATTCTATCGGATTCTAAAGATAATGAATACATATCAATATAATTTCATATCTACATGCAGAAACATGTCCTTATACTTTTCCTTTCACTGAGGAATGTTGAGCTGGCATTTGTTTATCAAACCCTCCACTCAATGAGAAAGTACTATGATTGATGTGATTCGAACCATGCATTTTACTGTTAATTATTCATTTGTTTTGTACAATACAAAAAAAGGAGAATTCAACTGTAAACTCTGTCAAATCGGTTGCCTTGATTTACATTACAGCTTTTGGAGTTTGAGGACATAGCTGAAGGCGAACGCAAGGAGCTGTCGGGTAGGTTGGAGGCCTTAGAAAGCATTGTGCGAATGCTGGAACTAAAACATAAGAATTCTCTGGAACATGCAAGTCGTCTGGAAGAAAGAGAAAATGAACTCAAAAAGGTGAATTTACAATCAATAACTTCATTATATATATGTATCAAAATGTATGTAAATAATATGGTTTTGAACTAGGTACTTTGTTAAATCATATTAAATATATAAACTAATCTGTGTTCACAAACACATACCAACTATTATGATTATTTGCTATCAATTGCGACAAAGAAACCATATTTACTTATGAAATTAGTTTCTTATCATAGCCATAATGTTTACTCCATTGACTATCAGTCCCCAGAAAGTCCAATCATAATGCTATTTTTATTTTTGACAACAATACACATTAACTTGTGGAGATTTGTTGTGAATAATCATCATTCAGTGCCAAGTTTGTTATTGCGATTTATTTTCTGTTAGAATAAATTTTGTATGCGATTCTAATGATCGGTGGTTGTAGGAATACGCCAAGTTGCACGATCGATACACAGAACTCTTCAAGACTCACGTGGACTATATGGAGCGCACCAAACTACTTCTCGGTGCAGCCGGAGACAGAGTCGAGAACAGGAGCCGGATGGGGCTCCCCATGACGAGATCTAGTGGTCAGTATTATAAACCTTAAGATTTTTAGTACAGACCTTTTCATCGAGCATTACTTGTTCTAAAAAGGGAGTAAGTCGGTGACAGCTGTGAGCAGCGAACTCGTTCCGCCTGATTGTGATTTGCCAGCCATGATTCCCACTGGGTTATCGACTATATCTATCCTTTACCTGATAGACATGGCCATATCACATACGAGATTTTAATGATGTTATCCATACGCGACTGTCACTAATATGTTCCATGAAGTTTCACAGTAAAGTCGGAATTCTTTGGTTATAATAATAATAATAATATCTTTATTGTAATTAAGTTTAACTATAACTAAAACACATGTATAATAAAGTGTACAGTGGTTTATAAAGTAGATATATAAAAAGGAAAATAGAAAATAATATGATAACAGTAGGTAATATGTAAAGAACAGAAATGCAAAGTTATAAGTTGAAGTTTCACATTACCCACCTCACTAGGCTAGCCTGTGTTGAGGCAGTAATTTTGCATATTATTTTATGATACCTATGAATATACGCTTATATTAAGATATGCTCTGTAAATGGTTAAATCAATAACTTCGAATTTGGGTGAGTGCACCGGTAAATGCGCTATTAGTTTTAATCCAATTTTTTACATTGTGTTTGAATTTTATTTGTGAATCCGATTTTTTGATGCCAGCTGGAAGAATGTTGAAAATTCTTATTGCAGAGTACCTAAAACCGTTGCCCAAAAGGAGTATGAGAATTTGGAGTAAATCTTTGTTAGTATTTCTAGTAATACGAGTGTTTAGTCTTTTTCATAGTATTTAAGTTGTTTGTATAAAGATGAGTGACGATTGTTTTAGCGTAAATCTGCCGAACGTCAAATACTCTCATTATATTAAAAATTGAGTTAGAGTCTGTAATTAGGGGTAGCTTAATAGGTAGGTTAATTTAAATACTTCAAAATCTTTGTTATAATAATAATATTAAGTAACTAGTAACTAGTGACCGACCATCTTTAGGTTTTATGTTTATGTTTGTTATAATGAATATGTCATGCTTTTGAAGAACAGAAACAATCGTTTGTCTATAATAATATCATATTCAACCACATAAATTATATATGAGTATATTTATTAAAACTCATATTTTACAGCAACATAATTATAACTATAAGTGCTGTATGCAGTGATGATGTATCATCGAAAAGGTTAACATTACAGATTGACATACTTATCTCTGCAATCGGTGGCCGTGTTCACAGATGACTTTGTAGAAATGTACAAAGGTTTTTTATACAGCTTTTGCATTTGAAAGTCAGTAGAACTGACATTTGATTACCGACATCAGCAAAATATTATAAATGAATGTATTTTGTTGCAGGTCCAATATCCTTTGGCTATGCCTGTCTGGAGGGAGGTGGCATGGAGCATACGGAGAGCATGGGCGGCAGTCCGGTGAGCGCCTCCCCCTCGCCCCCCACCCCCACTCTCGGTGAGGAGATGGCCGCGGTACAGACCGTGGAACGCTCCCATCAAACTGACCCAGTCACACAACACAATCAGGTAGCCTAGCTTTGTCACTAACTGACTAACCATCACTCCATGTCACCTCAGATATAGGAAGTGTACAGGACAGGTATTGTAAACACCTGCCGCACGTTTCAAAAGAATAAGTTGCCAGGCTGACCGCTTCGATGCCTCAGGGAAGAGTGGGAAGGTAGGGGCGCCTAAAGAAAGGCGATCGACTATTGCTTAGGACAGGGATGGTAGAATTCAGAGTAGGAAAGGGCCAGGGGGTGAAGAGAAGAAAGTCCAAGTCAGTCAGAAGGTCAAGCGAAAAGGCATGCGAGAGCAGTAGAAGGGTCGTTCCTGTAATGATGCTCTGACTTTTTGAATTTAGCGATTTTGTCTTGAACTCCCCCGCAGTACTGTGCCACGTATAATATACAAATACAAGTGAACAGGTTTGTAAAATTTATTATTAAGACCTGTCACCATATCCGCGGGAATCGTTGACAAGAATATGTATACCTATCAAATTTAGAACGAAAGAGCGGCTGGGCCAATCAGGACCTGAGCCGAGACCATCGCCAGGTCAACAGTAAGATTGGCGGGGGTCAAGGGAATGTTCCGTTAGCAGTCAGTAGCAACTCGTCGTGGCTAGACATAATAAACGTCATTCAATGGTGTAGAAATGAAGAAAAGAAGTGCTTGCGCCTGCACGTTCATTCCAGGAATTTTGCTTCATCGTGCCTAGCATGATGCTATGTGACCTTTATAATTGAGTTAACACTAAAACATCTTTTATAATCGAATTAAACTAAAACACCTTAACCTAAATTCTGTCTAAAAATAACTTAACAACTACATCCGATACAGAAAGAGAGGATGAAACGCCATGCGACTCTTTTCGACAAACCTTTTTTGCTTCAATATTCATACAAATCTTGACGTGGGCCGACTATACATGCGTTTCTTTATCTTATTTATTATGCTTACTTTACGCACTTCCACTTTCGTAATACGGTTAATAATAATCGGATGATTTTTAGCACGGTTTTTGTGAAAAATCACCTCAAGGGCATCGTACAAATATGACTTGCTAGGGCTTATCTTATTGTGTACAAAAAGATTCAGAAACAAGTTTTAGCTTGGGAAGATATGATTTTGCCCGCACAGGACACGATATCAGAAAACACTGCACATCGCATCATATTGCAGTTACTATTTTATTCTTATTTATTATTTTCATTACATTTATTATAAGGTTAGTGGCCAAAGAAGAGTTGGTTTGGTTTATTTGTAATATTAATGTTTTTCAACTTTTGAACTGGAGAACAGATTTTAAAAATAATCAAATAAAGCTAAAAACTTTTACTCGGAGATTAACTGAAATTTTCAATGATGATGATTTACATTTTTAAATGATCATCACGCGACTACTTACGAGGGTGGGATTTGGTTTTTTTCAAAAATCCTCTCCACTGGCAGTGGTTCCCTGCCTCGGTCCATTTGCTTCCAGTCCTCACGCCTTCTCGTCATGCTCTGATCCTCTTCCACACAGTCAGTCCACCTCTTTCTCATTCTGCCTCTGAGGCACCCAATTCATCATGAGTTGTGCATGGTTTTGCCAAATACATGCCTCATAAGTGTTCTTTGTTCGTAATAAGTTAAGAATGGGTGGCAATAATGGATTGTGAATAGCTCACCAATTCATAAACAATTAGCGTGGAACCTTTACTTCCCCATCATATCACGCTAGCTTAAACATCCCATTAGAAACACTGAAACTTACCATAAAACAACTTGAGAATGCATTTACATTATACCAGTTAATGTGCCAAAATGATGCATGAGTGCTCGTCCACCTTTGTTCCTTGAAGCTTCAAAGAACTCGGTACATACATATTTAATTAATGAATTACAATAAAACAACTTTTAAAATGATCTTTTATTAATAATATGTAATCTAACAATTATGTATTTAGTTTCATACATCATCCGTTAACTTTATTAATCTGAAATAAGCAAACAACTCACCTTCATATTAATCCGTGAGAGTGTGCTCTGTGCAAGTCAAACATACATTCAGTATATTCGATTACTAAAGTAAACCATCATGTGTCTTTACTCATTATATGTGCACAGATACTACTTGAAAATCAAACAATGGTGTTTGCATGTTACCCGAGCTGTTGGCTTTTTTCCTGTTAAAGGCATTTTTCATTGTACAAGCAATTTGCAAACACGTATCACACAAACACCGACATTGCCAATTCTCTATTAGTATTAACGGGATATTCGAATTGGTAAGGTCTTTTTATATTGTATTAAAGTGAATTATTAATTTAGCTAAAGATTTGCACTTTATCGGGATATTTATCTCCCTGATTTGATTCCATGCAAAAAGTTTGTGACAAATTTCTTTCTTAATGTTCGTGGTGTTACTCTTTCCTCGACGTAATGTTGTGAACATTTATAAAACCAGTAAATAATAAATACAGTGGGAGGCAAACTAAGGCATTTAACCTTTTCAAGGCAGGCCTCCGATTGGCTATGGCATTGAGGGCTTGTCAGCAAACTGTCTGTCTGTCTTGTGTACTTATTATAATTTACCGGCAACATTTTAAGGGAGTAATCAATATAAATGGTTGCCGACGGTTGCTCCTCTTCCTTCTGTCGTGTACACCAATCCGTTGTTACACAGTCCATAACAGCTTTTTATTTTACAAGCCTCTGAAGTGTAAAACAATGACTTTGAAATCGTTCTATTAAGTTAACGAAATATCGTTGTGAAAACTCCCTTAGAATTATTATTCTATCCTTTCAACGTCAATGATTAAAAATATATTGCAATGAGGTTTATAAGCTTTAATAAGTTATTCCAAAAAAAATAATAAATAATTCTGTGTTATACCACATTGCGTGTAACAGTTTTATTTCCCCCAGACATGTTTTCAGGAATTGTATAAATTCTATTTTTCCTTCAGGCGACATCACCCGTCACCCCGCAGAACAACGTGGTGTCCGGAGGAAGATCCCAGACCAAGCGGGAGCAGCGCAGCGGTAACACCCTGTACCAGGAACTGTCCTTCCACGACGCTGACTCAAATCTTAACGAAGGTGACGACTCTGCCGACATCACAGGTTATTTAATACCATTTGCACTACTGGAAATATGTTCCGCACTTACTAACATTAAATAATTGATCAGCATTCCCTGCTAAAGCAATCCAGTCACTCTGAGACTGAGGGTATTAAATGTACATATCTAATTTATGTATGATTTTGTTTGATTGTTTATTTACATATCACCTAACAACATAATCCTTGTGTTTCCCAATTGACTTGACATTTGACTAATTATAACATTTTTTCCTCCAGGGAGCTGGGTCCACCCAGGAGAGTATGCCTCGTCAGGTTTGTCTAGTTACTTCAACAACTTTCCAAACTGTATTATATTACTGCTTTCCAACATATCCCCATTGACAAAGCGTGCATGAAATCATCTCTGAATCAAGTTAATGTTGAAATGTTCAATGGAAAGCTTCAGTTGATGTTATTTCATGGCTGATTTTAAAATGACAGCCCCTTGAGACGTACGTCTTTTCCACGCACAATTGAATATCATTATGCCGGAGCAAACATAATGAACATAAATTTTCAAGTCTCAGATACAGAAATAATTGGTATGGGGATACAAGTAAACGTGTCAATTCAACCGCTGGTTGCGTTGTCATCATTTCCATAAAGCTCTGAAGCACTTTCACCCCTTTGAGTTTATGTGCTGTTTGTCGAATGTAATTGCACTGTACATATGCACTGAGGTTTGGACAGAATGACCGGTGATTAATAAAAGAATGTAAACATGACAAAAAATGTGATGTTGTGAATGGTTAAGATTGTGTATTCTACTAGTTTCTAATATGGTTGCATGTAGATTGTGGACTATCAAATAATTGATAAGTCTTAGTAATTTAACCATAATCTCTGTGACCCTTTAGTTGTATTTAGTGTGGCTTGTATGTATGTTGAGGTTTCTACAGCCCTTTTTTCCAAGTCCTCGTTAAGGTTCAGGAGAACTCCAAATCTAATGATAAAAGTACCACCTTTTAATATATAGCCTGACTTAACTAACCCCTGCCAGTGCCTTCTTGGAGCTTCTGTGTTAATGAATAATGTTGCCTCTTTCTTTGTCCTCCTCAAATATTTTAAATGCCTGTATTATCAAATGCTAGTCTTCAGCTTGCTAGCTATTCATTTGTTTCTGCTCATACCCGGACTAATGAGATTAAATCTATTTTCTCAAAAGTGTTTTCTATCTTACATAATTATTTTAGTATATTTAATGTGGAAAGCCCAAAACATTGACATTTAAGAATATTTTGTACATTACGGTGTACAAATGATGAAGCATTCAATTTATCTTTTAGTAAAAAGACTAATGGGCAAAAAATGTACTTGTATGGCATTCATCATTCTATCTTTATTAACTTTCTCTGGCTCATTTGGATATCTTAAATAATGTTAAAAATGGAGACAGCGCCTTTTGAAAACTAATGCTATTGCATGATTTTTAGTCAAACTCTGTTATTACGTGCAGTGGGAATTTGAATACAAATAATTTGTTAATATGAAAAAAAAACCCTTTTCATTTAAATGCAATTTTATTAAATATTTGCATACAATATCTTTTAATGAGAATTAAGAGTCGCTTAATTGGTTGCCGAGTTTTAATCAAATTGTCATTCTTATTAAAAATCAATACGTATTCTATTAAGCACCCGTTACCATTTTGAAGAAATGGTATGAAGTACAAGACACATAAGTCCTCGTGCTTTCTAGAAAATTAAAAATATTTTCTTGTAATAATTAATTCAGTTTGTAAAATGTCTCGTTGGTAGTTCTTTATTTTAACTCGTTGAAACTCCTATCTTAACTCTTTTTATTATTTCAATATCATAAAATTCTACTGAATTTCAATAAATAATCAATCCAATTAATCATGATAAGAAATACTTTTAAAAATTTCACAGAAAACATAAATGTACGACTTATAAATGTTATTATTTAAAAGTAATGCAATTTTACATTAATAATAAGAGTTTGGCTAAAAAATAATAAACTATTTAGTGTTACTACATTACTAATCATTTTTGCACTTACGTAATTATTTGTTTCTTCTCCCGGTCTTATTGTTTCCTGCCTTGGACCAATGCGGATTCATTACGCCAAATAACAGTCAATGACAATTACTTTGGTAAGTTTCTAGTTTTAAATTATCTTATATGTATTGTGAATGCACCCTGCCCCAGAACATTATAATGAACATCAATATCATAGTCTGCTATTTGAACAGCATAGATGTTAACAACTGAAAGCTAAAGTGATTTTCTTAGATGTTAACAACAATACCATAGACAGCAAACTAAAGTAGTTTTCTCAAATCAACGTTTATGACATTGGAATTGATCAGTTAACATTTTAACAATCTGTCATTGATAAGTAGACATTGGATTATATGCACTTTCGTATTTAAGCTGACGAGACTACAACGCCCGTGGCCCAGGCGCGGTTCGTCCATACATGCTGTGGATGCTCTGCATCCCTTGTGTTCTAGGGTCAAAAAGATTTGGATATATTTTTTTCTTAGAGTAACAAAGATTTTTTTCCAGCCATAAACAGCACTACTGTAATTCTGTACCGTCCCGTCCTCAGAGACACACACAACAATATGCCAAACGACTCGTAAACACACAGATCGTACAGTGTGGATGCCTTGTAGATGCTTTGTTTTATCCCGAATCCACAAAGCACGAAACTCATAGACTTTGGCGCATGCGCATTAAGTCCCGCCTTCCAATATCCTCGAACACTGTATACGCATTTGACAAGAGTATCCAATGTACAAAACAACAACTTTAATGCTTATGGGCATAATGCACAGAATAGCATTGATATTTCGAATCAGATGAATTTTTGACAGTTTGGTTTGAATAACTGAAGCCCCGAGATGTTGAAACATTGAATATCTTCCGATTATCCATTTAATTCACTATCTAAATAAAAAATGAATACAGAAAATAACATAGATACTTAACCGACTTGTTCTAAAGCTGTAAATGATAATAGTGAATTGTGTGGTTGTATTATAGTAGTTTTTTGTCTCAGTCATTTGCAGAAAAAAATGATATTCTGGAAAACTGACTCTCATTTTGAAATAAATAGGAAAGAGTGTCGAATCGAGCCCAAGTTTAAGTAAATGAATACTCAGGTACCTACATCGTGGATTTTGTTGTTCTTTATTTCTCATTTATATGACATTTAAGAAATTTTGCATTTGTAATTGACGTTGTGGGGTGTAAAGGATTTATACAGCTAATTTAACAGACTATTTTTGTCAGTAATTGCATCTTGTTCATGGGCTAGTTTATAGATTTGTATATTAAATTTAATAGTAGGTATATACTTACTGTCCAGCTTCTCTTCTAAAAATCACCGACCGCCACTGCCATGACCTTTATCCAATGTAAATTTAACAGTGCTTGATTATCCAAAAATTAAATTGACAATATGAACAGTCACAAGCGTCCTAATCATGTCAGCTGAAATGCGAAAATGCATGTCAATAATCCGATGTCTATTGATTAGTATTTTTTTTTGCATTTTCAATTATGTATTTATCATTTGCTGATGCTATTGGATCTTTAAAAACAGTTCTTAAACTTGTCTTTGAATGTTTTAAAACCCGTCTCACAATCATTCATACAGAACAAGTAAATTTACGACATCACATTAAATGATTATGTTATATTTTGAATATGAAATTAAAATGCAAACTTTTTGGTTTTAGGAATGGGAAAGGAGGTGGAGAATCTCATATTAGAAAATAACGAACTTCTGGCTACCAAGTAAGTTTCAACTTAATACATAATTAACTTAATGTACATTAATTTATCTCCTGAAACATGGTAACATTGTATATAGTAATAATATCTTTATTGAAATTAAATTTAACTATAACTAAAATACATCCGTAAGTGTACAGTGGTTTATAAAGTAGATATAGAAAAAGGAAAATAGAAAATAATATAATAACAGTAGGTAATACGTAGAGAAGAGAAATGCACAGTTATAAGTTGAAGTTTCACATAACCCGCCTCACTAGGCTAGCCTGTGTTGAGGCAGTAATTTTGCATATAATTTTATAATTTTATGTTACCTATGAACATACGCTTATATTAAGATATGTTCCGTAAATGGTTAAATCAATAACTTCGAATTTGGGCGAGTGCACCGGTAAATGCCCTATCATTACTTTTATTCCAATTTTTTACATTGTATTTGAATTTTTTTTGTCAATCAAATTTTTTTTAATGCTAACTGGAAGAATATTGAAAACATTGTACATATATGTATTCGATGCAATTGAATTGGGCTGGTCGAATGCTATTTTACCAGACAGCAGAAACTAATACTTCAACTACGGTCAATGTAGATTTTTGATGAGTTTTGTATGAGTCGTGGAGTTGCATAATCTGCTCTGGAATATTTTAAAAAATCTTCGTACATTTTATGCAAAACACCTAAATAATTGAACATTATTCTTTTCATATTTAGTGAAAAATATTAATATTGTATTTACATACTTTCAATTTATTTCAAATACTTTTTTGTGAATGTGCCAAAACCAGCAGATATTTACGTAGCGGGTTTTGCAACTTCATGACTCATATATAAAATTATGTTTTTCAAAACTGCGCATGTCTCACAGCCAACAACAAGGCATCATTCTTCTCGACTCATTTCCAAATGCTATAACATTTATTAATTTAATATCATACTGCCATGCCGAATAAATACTCATTTACAAAAGCAAGACAATAAGGTTTTCTATGTGCTTTTTCAAACTGCTGTGCTGAACTAATAATTATATTTAGATAAGGATTTTACAGAGTGGTTTGACATCACAAAAGGTGTTAAGCAAGGCTGTGTAATGTCACCATGGTTATTCAATATATACATGGATCAATGCAAGAATTGAAAGAGATGGGCTTGGGAGCGAAAATGATTAATCTGAAAGTATGTTGCCTGTTATGTGCTGATGATGCAGTGCTGATTGCTAACAGTATGGAAGATTTACAGTCCCTCGTATCTAGGATGAATGAATTATGTATGAAGAATGAGCTAATGATGAATGTAAGTAAGTCTAAAGTCATCGTGTTTGAAAGAGAGAGTACGAAAACAGTGTGCTATATATTTGTGAAGTATGTTTACGAGAGATGGAAAGACTGATAGGGATATTGAAAGAAGGGTGAATACCGGGAACTCCATTAACGGAGGACTGAACGTGGTTGTCTCTAACAAAAAGTTGTCCAAAGAAGTGAAGCTAGCAGTCCACAATGGAGTGCTGATACCAACCCTGATGTATGGCAGTGAGGCATGGAATTGGCAGAGGAAGGATGAAAGTAAACTGAATGCCGTAGAAATGAGATCTCTGAGACGAATGTGTGGTAAAACCATGTATGATCGTGTGAAAAATATTGAGATTCGTAAATAATGCAAAGCTGATGTAAGCGTAATGAGTAAGATTAAGAAAGAGACGCTTAGATTGTTTGGGCATGTAGAGCGAATGAACGAAGAAAGGAGTGTAAGAAGAATGTATGATGCAAATGGGAATGGAAGAAGCCGGGGACGCCTGAGGAAAACATGGCACGATCAAGTGAATCAAATACTTGAGTCGTGCCATGTCAGAAGTCAGAATAACAGAAGAGTATGTATGAGGCGTTGCATGAATGTGAATGAAGCAAGAAGTGTATGCCAAGATCGAGTTGTTTGGCGGTCCGTCCTCTCTGCCTACCCCTGCGGAGAACGGCGTGATGTTTAGTTACATAAGGATTAGTGGTGTTCAAAATTTACTACCCGTCGGTAATCGTTACTTTCGTTTGAAATAATCATTGAATACTTTGATTATTTTGCAATCGGGTAGTGAGTACCTTCTACTAGTTACTGAATACTTTGATTACATATGACTACTTTCGTTACTTCGTTATCGGGTACCGACGGATATGACAAATAAGTTTATACTGGCTACATTTTGACGTCGCCGGGTAGCGAGTACGAATTAGAATTCTACGTATAATATAGGTTAGGTACTTCGAATGTTTTTAAGACGTTTGCGTATGTTTACATGACAAATAACAGATAATTATTTATTACCATTAAACTAAACAAATTAAATGCATATCTTTCCATAATAATAATAACATATTATGTGGCGCAGTTTTTTGATATTTCACTTCAAGTGCGCTTTACTATAATAAACATAAAAATAATTTTTAATAATTCCATTCAGTGGTATTTCCACAGTACTCCTTTCATATTCTATTTATAGGAGACATTATGACAAGTATAGACAAATAATAAACAACGAAAAATAATAATGTATGGTAAGAATAGACAAATTAACAATATGTGATGAAAGTAGGTAAGTAATGAAATAAAAATGTAAAAATAATTGAAAATAATAAATTGTTATTAAATATTAAATAATAATTTTATGTTAGAAATTTAAAATACATTTTATATATTTTATTTTTATTTTTAAAAATAAAATCAAAAAGATAACAAAGCATAAAAAATAAAATAATTAAATTTTTTATTAATAAAATTCTAAATATAAGTGTACGGAACACATACAAATACTGTATTTTGAAGGGAAACACCGGTACACATCGACACTTTAATCTGTCAGCGGGACTTTTGTAGAGGTATAGAATATAGGCCAATGAAAGCCGAATAACTTTTTCACGATGATCGTTTATTAAAATAACTTCTCTATTTATATGATTTTTCTCAATGAAACAATTGTCATATGTTCACAGTGATTGATGTCATTGAGATTGGTAGAAACACGTCAATTATGACGTCTTTAATAATTTAGTTGTTATCACTGGTGTGTATACCCCAGAAATAGTGACATCAACAACTGCCATTGACTTCATTAAATGCGTCATCTTAATTGCAGAAATATATCAACTTGATGCGGTGACGCACTTTTTGCATGTGATTACGTAAGAGCATTTCTGCCATTTCCTAAATACGTATTATGATGTGGACGTCCAATATAATAAGTATTAATAAGATATATTTTTAAAAAAAATTTGATTACTAATAAATAAAAAAAGTAGTCATATCAAAAGTAATGACTATTTTTCATTTTGAATAATCGTTGCTTTGATTACATGGTGAGTAATGAATGATTACTTCTCGTGCATTTCTAATAATAATAATACTCAATGTACACATGTGCGATCTTTGAACCAAATGAGTTTGATAACCATGATCAGTTCTTCATCAACTTCTAAAGTGAAGTGTTCTCTATAAAAATTCTCAACCTGAACAATGTACCCTAAAGGAAGCTGGTAACGGTTTAAGTTCGATTCACATCTATCGAGCAGTGCAGACATGTAAAGTGGCAGGCACAGCAAAATTGCTAACATTATCCATGAACACATTCACGCACGGTGTAATGTGAATACTTTATTCTGTGCCTTGGCTGCTACTTTTCGTGTCTGCCCTGCACGCTGCCGGTAGATGTGAATAGACCTTTATATATATATATAATAGTTCAATGTGTTGGAAGCGATCAGCCCATCCCGTAACCGTCATGTGTTGGAGTTTGCTACACCCTAAGCTGAATCTTTCGAATGCCGAGCTCCTCCGGTCTAAAATTTCCGTAGTGCTGAGGGTAAAATTTTGCATGCAGCCTGCCATGCGCCGCCTGAGTCTATTTTCGTAATAACTTGTTTTTTTGCAAAAAGATGTTTTTGTGAATTTTTCCCTAGTTTCCCCTGTATAGCTACTTATATTCTTCATATATACAAGAAGAAAGTATGTTTTTACGTTGCCCATCGGATATATCGCAGCTCAACAGCTAAAAAATTTGCATATCCGATAGGCAAACTCAGCACACTAGAAGTTAATACAATATCTATAAAGTCGATTTATTCTTTCCATTCCAGGAATGCTCTCAATGTCGTAAAGGACGACCTAATAGTGAAAGTAGACGAACTAATGGGCGAGCAGGAGATCTTGCGTGAGGAGGTGGCTTCCCTCAGCATAGCCCGACAGAGGCAGAGGGAACACATCGCTGAACTAGAGGACGAGCTGCGCAAGATCAAGGAGGAGGGAATAATCGGCACCAACCGATCCCCAGGCGACGGTAGTGCCGACAACGAAGAAGCTGACGTGCCAATGGCTCAGAGGAAGAAGTTCACAAGGGTTGAAATGGCTCGAGTACTGATGGAACGCAACCAGTACAAGGTTTGTATATTTGAGTTAAAATTCAATCTAATAGTCTTTACTGTCTTCAGTTTTTTTTTATCCACCTCGTAACTAAATATGTGCTTTGATTTGGCTTCCGATTACTATTTGTTGGATTTTGCTAATATAATATTGTCTCATTTTAGGAGCGCTTCATGGAGTTGCAAGAAGCTGTTCGCTTAACGGAGATAATGAGGGCCAATAGAAATGTTTCTTTAGACAAAAAGCAGAGCATATGGAATTTTTTTAACAAGCTTTTTAGGTAAATATATTGTTTACTTGGAGTTTTATTGTTCAACAATATTATAAAACATTTTCGTATGTCATAATTCTTTCATTGAAGTCGATAAGTCTTATGTAAATTGAGTGTTTATATGCATGTGTAATGAAACTTCTTTTGTGCAGTAGTGGTGACCGGCCACCGCGCCCGCTCTCGCATGGCCGGCCGTCCGGGAGCCCAGCGCGCATGCGGCACTCCCGCACGCACGCCGACTTCCTCGACACCTCGCCCCACAACTCCGCCTCCTCGGACCGTGCACAGCAGAGGAAGAAGAATGAGCGACGGGACCAGTATCGCCAGGTAAGATTTTTTTTCTTTCATATTTTTTGATATCTGACTAGTGCACAAGAGTCAGTGAAAATAGTCACAGAAGAAGTGCTCCCCGTAGCCAGTGGGTCTATGACATCTCCAAAATATGAGGTTGAAGCAATGGAAAGTACATAACTGGCTATTCAGATCTTCACTAAATACTGCTCAAGTCCTTTCAAGCAACTTTTTTTTTTTTCATATATGTTTTTGACCGCCTTCGTTGTTGAGGAGTAAAACTCTCCACTACCAATCCGGAGATCGCAGGTTCAAATGCCAGTATCCGCAACTAAATTTTATTGAATTAATTTGTGTTGTTTCACAATAAATTCTTTAAAAATAATATATGGAGTGGAAGATACTCTCAGTACACCCTGGTGAAAGACCTCCATTCAAAGTCGAAACATCGCTTTAAATGGCTTTATCCGTGTTTGGTGACCAGATCTTAATAGCCAGGTACTTCCACACCTTATTTTTCCCCATATCCTTCCCGTCCTCGCTACCTT
This sequence comes from Halesus radiatus, assembly GCA_022606495.2. Classification (NCBI taxonomy): domain Eukaryota; kingdom Metazoa; phylum Arthropoda; class Insecta; order Trichoptera; family Limnephilidae; genus Halesus; species Halesus radiatus. The sequence goes on along the minus strand of JAHDVE020010844.1, from coordinate 86,671 downwards.
TAGCCTTACAACATTCCCCAATTGGGGATGCCATAGTCTCACTGGCTCCAGAGGGTTGGGGTCAGTCAGGACTCCGGCGCCGTATTTACATAAAAAAATTAAAAATAGAGAAGAAAGATAATGTGGGGCACAAAGTTCACTGTTTTGTTATAATTTTTATAATGGCTTTGCATTTTTTTCTAACTAGAATCTTTCATTACCAACTTGTGTGACAATGGATTAAAATACTGCGATAGCAATGGAATATGGGTATGTATTAATTATTGGAATGATATCAATAATTTTGTAGCAATAGAAAAGACAAAGAAAAGAAAAAAAAATTGTTCACAAATCTCGTCTTTTTTTCTTTTCTGGACATTTTCTTAATAGGGTATTTTCAAAAAAATATGCCATTAAAAATATATAATTTTATTATTTTCGTTCATAATTATTGATTTTTAAACGACTTAAAACTGCACATCCCGAAACCGTTTGAAGTGGCTGGTAAGGCGGCTGTCACCAACGTTGGTTGGTGTGACGTCAACAACGTCATATTCACGAACCAAAACGAACATGTCGTTTAGGCGGCAAGTCAAAAATAGCACATTTTAAATCATTATAGAAACTTTATTCCTAAACATAAAAATAAATTTAAAATGCCATTGTTATCGTATTTTTTTTGGTAATAAAAAAACTAGTGAAAATACCCTATTCATATTCTTTGAATATTATTGATATTGTTAATACCCATATTCCATTCTGTGCACAGGTAACATCCATTGTATTCGCTCCAACTGAAGTGGTTCACCAAATTCAATTAATAATAATATTCCTAAGTGAGGTATATATTTATATTGATTGATTGCTATTCGTTATCCATACAGTTGAAGAGGGTATCAAAATGAGAGATAACCCTATTATTTGTCATTCACTTATTTTATTTGTTAAACCTTCACCTATTTAATTATTTTATCGGTTTTATTACAATAAGGAACTCCAGTTCATTTTTTTTTTTTTTAAAGTTAGTTTTAAAATATTTTTCAAAGTTTCAATTTTTCGAAGGCCGCCAAAATGCTCCAAATCTATGACCGGTCGATTTTTAGGTTAGAATGTCAAATGTCAAAACAAGGATGAGCTTTACTGTATATAATTTTATTCTATTCATAGTGAACCATAACTATAACATAAGTAATAACATTATGTACCTTCTTAGAAACTTTAACTCAAAGAATAATAATATTATTGAGCATTAGCATTATCAAAATATCCATATTGACAATTGGTTTGCTCATGAATACTCTAATTTCTGTTGTTAATAATAGTTTTTTTTATATATTGAACAACAATTAAAGAGCTTAATATCGCCCAAATTAAGTAAAAAATTCATATTTATAAAACAAAACAAAATCGAATACTAAAAATATCCATACTAATCCAAAAACAGAATACACATGTGACATCAGGTGTTTTGATTAGATGATTATTTATTTACTTTTTAATAACGATTTATAAATTCTATGTATATATATTCTGAATCGACGTTTGCTGATCTATATGAATATATATTTTTAAAGCCATAATATTTTTCACTGGACCTCCTTATTCTCATGGTTACCAATAATGTTATATATAATCAAAATTAATACTCAGTTTTTAATTATTATATTTTTTATGTTCACCACACACAGGAGGCCCTGAGGAGATAATTTCCCTCAGGGCCTATACCATCCTTGGGGATACTGTGTGGAGGGTCTTTTTGAGGAGAGGAAAGAGTGAACAAGGGTCTTGAAGGGACCCATGTTGTAGGAGGGAGGAAATACAGAGGCCGGCAAATCATTCCACAGCTGTTGAACACAAGAACGAGTGGTAAAAACTACCCATTTTCATGTGACAAATGTCAACCGTGTATAAATGTAGGGCGCGCATTTGGCGTGTTTCCTGACTATGCACCAGTGCCAAAAGGATCAATGACGCTAGTTCCTCAGACCATCTTCCATTGAAATACCGGTAAAACAACAACAGCATTCCCACCTGTCAGACGCCTGTACCCTAAAGATTGCAATTCGTCTGTCAAGATAGGGAAATCTGTCAAACGGACCACCCGTTTCAAAGTCAACGGTATTTTGGGGCTCCAGACCAGAGGTGGCTACCAAATTCAATAGTGGGGCGCACTTGCGATTTGTACAGGGTCAGCAGTTGTGTACTATTAAAGTATCTGCGTGCCCTGTACATTACGCCCAGCTTCGAGAGGCTAACTTGACACTGGTTTTGATGGAGCCCCCGTGCCTGAGCTGGTCACTTAAAGTTACACCAAGCATATCAATGGAAGGCGTGTTGGGAAGATTGCTTCCGTTGAAGGAGACTAAACACAGTTGTATAAGACTTAAATTTATAAATTTAATTAAGTATGTACATGTGTAAATTTAAAAAATCAGTTTCCCCTGTGGTTTCTCGTACAATGTTTTTGATGGATGTTTGTTTGGTATAATAGGTGCGAGCCCACGTGCGTAAGGAGGACGGACGCATGCACGCGTACGGATGGAGCCTTCCGAGCCGTCCGGCTAAGGCACCCACTCCTCCCTCCACTTCTTCTTCGGGGGTACCCGTTCCTGTTCCCGTCTTTTGCAGGTAAACAAATATGTACCCCTGTAAATGTTTAACCAAGAAAACACACATGCAAAATCGACAGGTCAGTGGCTGAGTTGGCATCGCATCTGGGTCTCACCCAGGCATCATGAGTTCATTTCCTATCCTGGCTAAGTTCTCCATCGCGACACAAGCAACATCTTCCGCCTGTGATGGCAGTAGGAGATTTTCAAATATTGTCAGGTTATTCGTAACCTGGAAATGTCTGTATTTAAAATTAAAGTAAACTTCATGCGGTAGGCCCTAAGGAAAAAAAAATTCCCTTAGGGTCTATGTCATCTTTGGAAATAATGTGCAGGGGTCTTTTTAAGGAAAGGAGGGAAAAAAAGGTATGAAGAGTGGGTAGGAATTTGGGGGTCAGTGTCTAGGAGTGACGGACTTATTAATCCATATCTCCCGCTGCGGTGCAAGGCGATGAGTCAATAGCCTCTCCCTATCTGGCCCACCACACAGTTGGCGGGCAGACGTTTCCGCCGTCAAGACCTGGACAAACCTCACCCCGTGAACCTAGGCACTCCTGCTAAGTCATCTGACATAGCGAGTCACTTGGGGTGACCTATGACAAAGTGTTGACTATCCGATGAATGGGAAATGTTCCCGGGGTGGCAGTACCCAAACCGCCTCCCAAATTGACTAATTGGACATTTTTGGGGTGCTTTACACATGCAGGGTGTGTGTGTTTTATAATTTGTCACAACTATGGATATAAAACAATTTTTTTTAATGTTGGCAGTAAAGGAGCTATTAACTTGTACTTTTACATAACACAGACCTTTCCACTAATAATGGAGCCTTTAGCTTTTATAATAAAAACATAATAGAAGCTGGAGATTTATAACATATTCCTTTTCAGTAAACATAACTTGTGTTGAAAAGGGAGTAAGTCAATTAACCGCTGTGAGTATCGAACTCGATCTGTCCGACTGCCTGCCGAGTGTCAGCTCATTGACTATCTCAAATTCAACTATAGCGAAACTCTTATAAGGTTTCCCAAGAGACTGGAAAAATAAAAACTTCTTATGTGGGAAAACCTTATATGTGGGATAAATTTTGCTGTTTTTCAAATTCAATCTTCAAGGAACTGAGAAAAGAAAACTTCTTAAGAGAGTTTCACTGTATTTGGATAGTTGGTTGCATCTTCCAAGATATGATGACATAGACCTTTAGAAGTCCATAGCTCCGTTGTAACCTCTCTTTCCTTTACATGCATCATTTATGACACAGAGGGAGAGATTGCACCAGAGCTCAAATCTGCCACTACTTTCTCTAGTACTCTTTTCAGAATAGTTGAAATATCATCTCACAGTAATGTATAATAATTTAGGTTCAACTCAGTATATGTATTTATATATGTATATTTGATATTTTGTTCTTTTTCTCCAGGCCTTTAACAGAGACTAATCCCGGAGTGAAATTCTGGTGTGGTGCCGGGGTGAACATGACAGGTGGTTATGTGTTGGATTCCGGAGACGGTCCATCATCCCTCGCCGACGAGATGCGAGGAGCGACCACACTCACTCACACCGAGAACACCGACAACTCCACCTTCTGGGCCCAGCCTCAACAGACCAATCTGTCATCGTTCGTTTGGATCTGTTCTAGCACACACTCCAATAGTACAGTCACGGTGAGTCAAATCATAGCTACTATTTTTGCTGGAATTATTAGGTACTTAAGATGAATCGGACACTTTGCGTTAATCTATACAGGCTTTTGTCACTTCACAATATAGTCTTCAATAGCTGACTTATCTATAAATATACACATTATGTAGTTTATAGAAATGTATGTATTACAACTCACTAAATGTTACTGTCGTTGGCAAAACAAAAACGATTAACAATTTTGGAACGTGCTTAAATCTTTATAAAATCGTCTAAATAAAATGTTACCTCAATGTTTTCCTCAGATGGTCAGTTTATGTCATATTTATAAATTAGATAATTCTGCTTATACAAGGTTTGTTCAAAAGAAAAGGTGAATTTTGAATTTTCGCAGGCTGTGTACATTCGATTATCGATTTTTTTTTTGTTATGTTGGTACACATATGTTTATCATATGTTAGCATTATCAGCCATTTTGGATTAGTGGTTTGTTTTTGACAACTGGAAAGGTTAGTCACGTTTTTATGAGTTCTTCGATTTTTTACTTTGAAAAAAGTGGATCAAAGAATATGTATTAAATTTTGTGTTAAAAATGGAATAAAGTGCTCCAACGCACTTAAAATGTTGACTGTGGCATTCGGCGAGTCAACTTTGTCTCAAAAAGTGTTTATAAGTGGTACAAGCGCTTTACAGAAGGCCGAGAAGATGTTAATGACGATGAGCGTCCTGGAGTTGTAACCACGTCAACAAATGAAGAAAACATCGAAACAGTGAAGAAAATGGTTTTAGAAAATCGTCGAATCTCTATTAGGGAAGTTGCAGAAGATGTTGGCATATCAATCGGCTCATGCCATGCAATTTTCTCGGATGTTTTGGGCATGAAACATGTGGCAGCGAAGTTTGTTCCGAGATTGCTAAATTTTGAGCAAAAGCAACGTCACATTAGTATCGCTCAGGAGTTGTTGAATGACGTCATCGACGATCTAGATTTGCTCAAAAGGGTCATAACTGGTGATGAAACGTAAGTATATGGTTATGATGTTGAAACCAAGGCCCAATCATCCCAATGGAAGCGGCCAGAAGAGCCAAGACCGAAAAAAGCACGCCAAGTTCGATGAAATGTGAAGGTTTTGCTCACTGTTTTCTTCGATTATAATGGCGTGGTGCATCATGAGTTCTTGCCAACAGGTCGTACGGTTAATAAGGAATACTACAAAGAAGGTATGCAATGTTTGCGTGAAGCAATACGGCTCAAACGATCGGAATTGTGGAAAAACAAATCATGGATTTTGCATCACGATAATGCACCAGCTCACACATCAATGCTTGTTCATGATTATTTGGCCAAAAACAACACCGTAATCATACCTCAACCACCGTATTCACCAGATTTGGCTCCCTGCGACTTTTTCCTATTCCCGAAACTGAAGAGACCAATGAAAGGAAGCGTTTTGCCATAATTGATGAGATAAAGTCAGAATCGAAGAACGAGCTGATGGCCATACCGAAAAGCGCATTCCAGAAGTGTCAGAATCGAAGAACGAACTGATGGCCATACCGAAAAGCGCATTCCAGAAGTGCTTCGAGGATTGGAAGAAGCGCTGGCATAAGTGCATTATATCTGAGCGGGATTACTTTGAAGGGGAGAAAATGGATATTGATGAATAAATAAATACTTTCCGAAAAAATTCGAAATTCACCTTTTCTTTTGAACAAACCTCGTATGTCTCACTAAAACTTAACAAATGGCAAACATTATCAAGATGTAATTTTACTAACTTTTTCTATCTTAAATTTGTAGGTCAATGCGACATTTTTAGCAACATTTAAAATCGAACAACAGAATACTATTTTTTTTATTATTCTGATATAATATTAGATGTGTATCGTAATGCAAAAATTATATTAATACAAAATTTTCATTTTTATCATCCTGATATAATATATCAGAATGATGAATTTTTTTTCACACATTCTTTCATATTATGAAAATTGGTGTCATCATTTTATATGAGACCTTCCGACTTCTTGGCCGTGCAGTCAGACCGTTGAAATTGATTATCTTCGTAGGAAGAAATTCGATCTTTAAAAATGTATGATTACACCAGAAGTAATGAAAAATTGAGCTCATTTTGGGAATACAGACGTGCCCACTGCACTATCAGTTTATTTCTTCATTGAGAAATGTCAACACTCTCTTCTGTTCTGTTGAGGTATTGGACCACTTAGGCACTAATAGTATTTTGTAGAGCCAAGAAGGATCTACGTACAAAGAAACTCGCTTAAGAAGTTCTCATGCAGAAGTTTATTTTTTTTCGATCCCTTGAAGACTGAATTTGAAAAATGGCCCAATTTATTCCACATATTAGGTTTTCCCAGATAAGAAGTTTTTTTCCAGTCCATTGGAAAACCTTATTTCACTGTTGAAAACTTACATAATATTGTATTATGTAAGTATACGTTTTTGAACTTAATTAGGTAGTTCTTGCAATCTCTCTTTATTTTACTGATGGATTCAGTTTGTGTTCCATTGCTACCCCAAATACAATGATCATATTATAATCAAATCAACATTCTTAATTATTCCAAGAATCAAGTTTTGTCCGTCCTCTGTTTGTTATTTTCTTATGCAAATGCGATAGTAGATATGTTCAACTGCACGGAATACAAATAGACTATTATTGCACACATCCTCAACAATTATCAATAAGATATGTGTCTAGAGTAGAAGTATTGGTGAATGTGAGGTATTTTGTATATTCGCCTCTGTTGCAAATTATTTGGAATGGTACTTACACGATGTTATTGCTGAATTTGTTTGTGAGACAAGTTAAATATTTAGTTGTTGTATTTCGTGAACGCTATCTATTCTATCTATGTACCTACTGTGATGTGTTTTGCACCTGTGTCACTATTGTAATTTGAATTTTATAACAAAATTTGTAAAAGTTCATATAGGACGTATACAATATCTTCTTTATATATAAAAATTAATGTTTGTCTGTCTGATTTTCTCGAAAATTACTCGACCGGTTTCACTGAAAATACCACAGTTTGTTTTTATTAGTGCCGGGAAGGTTTAAAGTTTATTTTGAATGAAATCCAATATGTAAAACTGTTAAAACGTTTTAAAATTAGTATGAAATACATTGAAACCGCCCGGTTAGCTCATAGATATACCACTCTGGTTAGCCACAGATTACATATTCAAAAGAGAAGTATGTTTGTGTGGAATGTTTTCAAAATGGAAAACAAAAGTAGGTAAAGTTTTATTATTTAAATATATTTTGAAAAGATAAATGTTTGGAATGAAATAAAATTTTCAAATTAATGTTTTTTGTTTCTTTGTTTGGAGATAGTAATAGTCGTCACAAGGCAATACTTTCGCTGTAAAATCAATTATGGCACCCAAACGACTAGCAAGATTTCACAACTTCATAAGTTTATTCCAAAAAAAAAATATAATCCTGAACAATGCCGAGTACATACACCTGGTAATAAATAAAATCTTAATTTGTTTTTGTTTTTCAACAATGAAATTTTGTCTCTTTCTTTTTGAAGGTGGTTGTTTCTTTTTCCCGTAGAAAAGTTGAAACATCGTTTAGTTTCCGAATATATCAGCATGATAAGCCATTGTTCGTTATGTAACAACTCAATATGAGTCATGGCCGTATAAATGGTTTGCCCCATTCGATATCCCTTTAGTTCATCGAGCAGTTAAAAAAACGTATGTTGTTTTGCAGTTCTCGGAAACTGTCTTCCAACACCGCTACTGTAGACACAATTTCATTAGTAGCACATAACATATTATATGAAATTTTCTATTCAATTCCAGGTGATCGACGCCAACAACCCGGCGGACATCCTGTCCACGTTCAGCGTATGCGACAACCACCTGCTGTGCATTGCTTCGGTGGCGGGAGTGACCGTGGAGGACTTCGAGGATGCCAACGACAACACCATCAGCGACATGACCACGACGGCCGAGCAGCAGGCGGGCGCCGCGGCCGCTCTGTCTGTGTACAACAATAACGACCCCGCACAGCCCGATACGCCGGCGGGAATTGTTACACTGGTTGGTTTGTTTTTCTATAAAGACACATTTTATCTGGTTCAATGACAAAACAGAAAATTTTATAAAAATAACAAACAAACTTAACTTAACCTTTTTTTTCGTGTTAATACTGCACGTTAGTCCCAACTGCTCTCAACCGTCTGGAGCCAGTGGAACTGGCTTAAGGTGGTGGGGAAGGGAAGATGAAGGTGGGGAAGTACCTGGCTGCTCATCTCCTTTCCCTCCCCACTTTCTTTAGCCTCATAAAATTCCCCAAATTAGGGATGCCATAGTCCCAATGAAATTATTGTTTTGTTGTTTTTGTTGTCCGCACAAGAGTCCCAACAGCTCCCGACTCCAGAACCAATCATGTAATGTAACAACTATGGCATCCCCAATTGGGGTATGTTATGAGGTTGAAGAGAGCGGAGAAGGGAAGGAGAAATGTTGCAAAGAACCTGGCTATTTAGATTTGGTCACCAAACACGGCTAATGCCATTTCAAACAACGTTCTGTTGTGGTCTTTCACCAGGGTGATACTGAGAGTATTTGCCGTCATGTTTACTATTAGTACTATTTCACAAAAGAATTTCGTTTTAGATTACAGTTGGCGAAGACACCATCGCAACACCCACCTCCAACAAGACCCTATTGAATACGGACAACGAATCGGACAAGGCTGAAACAGGCGAGGAGGAGGAGATAGACGAGCAGGTCACCGACGATGACCCTCCGCTCTCCGACCCCGTGGAGGCCTTTGTGGAGAAGGAGCCCAAAGCGCCGGTGCAGAAGCCCTCTACTGCGTTGCCCACCATGTGGCTCGGCGCTCAGAGCGGCATGCTCTACCTGCACTCCGCTGTTAGGGATTGGAATATTTGCTTAGGGAGGTACAGTATAATTTGTTTTTAAGTGTTTATTAATTTTTCCTGTCAATTATTACTTTATTTAACATATAATATAACACATGTACATTGGTTACATGTATTCTAATATGAACATAATATCTAAATACAATTAAGAATTACTTTATTTATTAAACTTTCAAAATTACGATATTAAAAAATGCACTTTATGTATTTCGTCACTTCCTTCTTAAATTTGTAAACATTTTCCTCTTCTTTTATATTGTTGGGTATTTGTTGGGAGATCTTCATGGCTCTATATAGTAATGAGTTTTGCGATTTTGTTTACTTTAGAAAGGGAAGTCTTACATCATTTCTTCTCCTTGTAGACTGGTTATGTCCGTGTTGTTGTTTATTAATTTTTCTCAACCGTTTAACATTTTAAAGAGAAAAACTACTACGTTTAAGTATATAATTTGCTTAAAAGACAGTATGTTTAGTTATATAATAATATATATAAGTACACATAATTCAATTTTTACACAATAGATATCGTTCCACAGAAAAAGTTCTATTGTATAATGTATACGTCGCTGTCGGACAATAAATTAATCCGTTTTCGCATGTTTCATATGAAATCAAATTCTGTCGCAATTCGATTCTATTCTATCTCAATTCATGGTACGGATTTATATTGCCATTATGTTTTATTTCCAAACCGTATAAAAACAGAATTTATGTATTTATTTTTTAAATTTCTTGAATGCGTGGTTTGTGGTTATCAGCAAACGCCGATTCTGAATATATAAGTTTTATTATATATAATTATACGTAGAATTTATAAATCGTTATTTAAAAGTACATAAAAAACCATCTCATCAAAACACTGTTCTGTTAGTAACATTGCATTCTTGACAACTTACATCACGGGGCTCTGTTCGCACGTATTCTGGTTTGGCATTTGTATGAAAATTTGATTTTGCTTTGTATTTTAAATATCTATCTTTTTACTATTAGTGAAATATTAACTTAATTTGGATGACTTTAAGCTCTATAATTGTTGTTCAAGATAAAAAACCAATATAAAAAAGATTATTATTGAAAAAAATAAGGTATATTTGTGGCAAATCAGTCAATATGGAAATTTTGACAATATTATTGTAAATATTATTATTGTTCTTGCAGTTAGAGTTTCTAAATTGGTACATCATTTTATTACTTGCGTTTAGTTATGGTTTACTATGAATAGAATATAAAATTATGTACGGTAAAGTTCATCTTTGTTTTGACATTTTAACCTCAAAACCGACCGGCCATAGATTTCATGCATTTTAGCAGCCTTTGATAAATTGAAACTTTTAAAATTATTTTAACTATAACTAATTAGAACGACATGATTGATTAAAAAATGGACTAGAGTTCTCTATTTTATTATATTTATCCAAATAAAAAGAAAGAGGACACTCAACATACATACTGCATACATGATAAAATCTACAATTTCGTTTTACATACGAGTATATTGTCCTAAGACCACGGACATTATTTACCCTCATATTTTAATTCAACGGTGACTGTTTGCCTACTTATGCTCAGATTCCTCTATAATTCGTCACAATTATATGCTGTTCACTAAAAAGGGAATAAAAAAAAAACAATGATTCATATTTGCAACCTTTTAAATGAGATATGCCTAGTCAGTGATACGGTTGATTTTACCATTCATCCCAGATGGCACTGAATATCTACGCAATTGTTCAATGAATGTCTGTGTAAATTAGTTTCCGCGTAAGCAGGGGAACAGTTGCCATTGATTCCAACTCCACTGATATGATTCTTGTTACACATGAAAATTTCACAAAGCTATTGTTTGCCACGACAGAGTGCAACTTAAGGACGCGGTGCTGGCCATAGTAGAGTGCGCCTCGCGCGTAGTGGTCGCCCTGGCCGACGGGACGGTGGGCGTGTTCGCCCGGGCGCCCTCGGGCTCGTGGGACCTCTCGCGCTACCATCTGCTGACCCTGGGAGGGCCCCAACACTCAGGTATGTCGTTATGTCATTGCGCTCTCTTAAAAAACAGGTAATTTTTCTCTACTTCTAAGATTTTTAATGTTAACACAATTTTTATACAGATATGTACAGTGAAATTCTCTTATGTGGTTTTTCAAGGGACTGGAAAAAAAATCTTGCATTGTTCCAAATAATTTAATTTTTCATTTCTATATCAAGGAACCGAAATAACATTAAAAAAATAATAAGTATAATAGGTCATTATCAACATTTTGATATTTTTTGGGTTTTTTTCTTTATTTAGCCAGGTATTTCCCCACCATCCTCTTCCCCTTCTCCTTCCCCTCCCCAATAAGGCCTTGTCCTTCCCCTTCTCCAGCTGGCTAAGTCCTTCATCACGACACAAGCAATATCTTCCGCTTACTGTGATGATAGTAGGAGATTTTCAAATATTGTCAGGTTATTCGTAATCAGGGGATATTTGTCTTTCTTTTAAAATTAATAATACCTTCAGCCTCACAACATTCCCCCATTGGGGATGTCATAGTCTCACTGGCTCCAGACGGTTGGGAGCAGTTGGGACTCTTGTGCGGTATTCATATTAAAAAAAATTGCTTTTCTTACTTCGTATCCAACCATTATTAAATAACATAATTTTGGTTGTGATGTGAGTACAGAGCACATACGTAACACTCTAATTGAAAAATTAAATTCAATTATTAAAAAATATTATTTCTGATCTAATTCAAAAATACATTATTCTTATTTTCAGTAGGTACAAATATATAATGAATTTATGACACCACTCTTACAATAGTTTGTGGTGCATTGGTCAGCATAGTTGCCTTACAAGCAGTTGATCAGGGTTCGATTCATGGCCATAGCAATATATATATTTTTAATTAAAATTTATTTATTTTTCGTTTGTATTTTAACTTATATTTTTAATATCCTGTGATTTTTCACGGGTCTGCGCTAGTTAATCATAATTTACAATTTTTAAAATTCCGAATTATAAAATTGTGTGGTGTTAAATTAAAACCCTTTCTTAAGTAATATTTGTTTGACACAACCACCCTTCACCACAATATTACTATTCAACTCCTCAAAACCTTTATAACCTGCAATTTTTTTAGGTATAATAGTTTTTGGGACATGAAACATTTACATACGCACAGGAATTTGATATAACATAAGGTAAGCAAATATGTACCCCGAAATGTCGAGCATTTTTAATAATCCCTCTGTTTTATTCTAGGTGTGTATTATACATTATGGAGCTACATATTACAAAAAATATTTACTTTGTGATTATACATACGCGAAAATATTGCTAAAAGCGTACTGCTCCGTTGTAAACTCTCCTTTTGTTAACAATGCGTGTAACAGAAAGGGAGGTTACAACGGACATCAATGACGGATCATATTTTTATGTTTGCATTTTTTTAAATCACAATATGTGCGTAAACAATTTTTTATATACATGTATTGCTTTGAATGTTGGCGATTCTATTAATTGGCGATTACGTTGGGTGTAAAACTTTAATTTTAGACCAGATTTGCAGATGTAATTTACAGTGAACCTCTCTTATAAGGGTTTTCGAGATAACTAGGAAAGGCTTTAACCCGCACATGCTTTCAAATCATGTGCGGGTTTTGTTATTATTATTGCTGTCAATAATAAATGATTCTTTCTGTTTGCTTTCTTGTACCTTTCAGGTCGTCGATAAAGCAACACCAGCTGATTCTTCATGTCTAAATCCTGACTCATATTGACTGTCGTTGACTTGATGCTTTGACAGCCAGCCAACGTGTGTCAAGCTTTTGAGTGATGCAGTTGGCCGTTGTTGCAATGAGATGTTTTGTGATTGTTACAGTACGATGCCTGGCCAGCGTAGGAGACACGGTATGGTGTGGCCATCGCAGCCGTGTACATGTGGTGGCCCCGCGCTCGCTGCAGCTGCTGCACAGTCTGGAGGCGCATCCTCGCAGGGAGAGTCAGGTTCGGCAACTGGCACCACTGGGTGACGGTGTCTGGGTATCCATAAGGTACATATATTTATGTAATGGGAAAGGATATACCAGTGAAGATAAATTCTTTCCAGATATAGGTGGGCACCCACCACTTAAATATCCATACAAAAAATTGAAATTTTGGAAAAAAAAATCATTTTCAGCTAAAACAACATCAATAAAGTCGTATTTTTCAATCTTACCACTGATTGCGTGCAGTCTAAATGAACAACGGATCCGTGGATCCCCATTTACACCTCGTGGGCCTTCTTTTTTTTTCTCCCTGTCATGGACCCCCGGGGATGGTTTAAATAATACCTAAAACTTAATAATAATTGGTCGATTTATATAACGCCTTTTCGTGATAAAATCACCTCAAGGGGTTGTTTTGGACAGACAGGTTAGGGGGGTCCACAGAAAATTAAAAGAAATGCAAAGGGGTCCATGGGGAAAAAAGTTTGGGAACCTATGATTTAAACTATCTTTTTTTTACTGTTTACTAGCAACTTTTATTTTGTCTGTCAGATTGGATTCAACGTTAAGGCTCTACCACGCCCATACTTACCAGCACCTCCAAGATGTGGACATTGAGCCATACGTCAGCAAGATGCTCGGCACCGGCAAGCTGGGCTTCTCCTTCGTGAGGATAACGGCTCTGCTGATCAGCGCGGGCCGCCTGTGGATCGGCACCGGGAACGGAGTTATCATCTCAGTACCACTGTCGGAAGCTGGGGCAGTTCCACCCACCACACCTAATAGAAGTAACTATCATTTTATGAAAACATAATATTTTTCTCCTCTTGGTTGAATACTTCACTTTGATAAGGAAGATTAAGTGATCTAAATGTTTTATTTAGACACTGTAAAATCTCATAAACTGTATTTATTCAGCTCCAACATTTCAAAAACCAAAATATGTCTGATCTCTGCAAAAAAGGTGGTCAATGACTGTCTGGTGCAATTTGATGAGAGCACCCTCCCCAATAAAGACTCCATTGAAATGCTTGGGGTAAGTATTTCAGACCAGCTCATGTATCGGTGCTCTGTAGAAGCCTGAATAAATTTGGCTTCCAAGAAACCGGACATCTTGTATAGGGCTAGCAAATTCTTCAATAGTGACCAACTGCTAATCCTATACAAATCTCAAGTACGTCCAAGGATTGAATTTGGAAGTCACCTCTTGGCTGGAGCTCCCAAATACTTGATCAACTTGCTTGATTCTGTGCAAAGAAGGGCGATTCGTCTGACAATTTCAACAAGTTTCTAACAATTTTAAATAACAGTTTGCCTTGCAAAAATTGAGCCAAAATGGTGAAGCATTGTCATGCAGCTATTAAAATGCATTAACAAATATTTAAGGAATGACCAAAGAAATTTGTACAGGGTGGCGCAAAACTACCATTATGGTCGGAATGAAATGGCATAATCAAGCTGTTGTTGGTAGTCTATCGGCTTCAATTCTTGCACAAGCTGAACCTTATACGGGAACATGTGCAATGTGGCCAAAATCCTCTGAACGGACCTCCGCGATAGCCCCAGTTGTGCGGAACGTCTTGTTGATGTTTCTGGACTGTCCTGCACACTATTCACAACACGTTTCTTATTTTCTTCCGTGTGGACCGTACGTGGTCTTCCGGTACATGGAAGGTGTCTTACTGTAACCATGTTGTCGAAAATTTGCAACCAGGCGGTTTATTGTTGGTGCTGAAGGTCCAGTACGCACATTAAAAAAACGACGGATAAGCACGCTGCGTCAAAACAATTGACCGTTGATTTTCAAAATAAAATTCAACAATTGTTGATCGCTGTTCTGTTGTGTAGTGTTCCATTTCAAATACCCAAGTTTTCTTCACAAAATTCTGAAATAAAAATAAAAAATATAAATAAATTTAAAAAGTTATTAAACATTCAAACCATAACGGTAGGTTTGCGCCACCCTGTACAATAGTCTTGGTTACCATCCTCATATCTCTGTTTAATTCCAGCTGGTAAAGCAGCAGGCCTGGTGCCGTACTGCTCCATGGCACTGGCGCAGCTAAGCTTTCACGGCCACCGTGACGCCGTGAAGTTCTTCGTGGCGGTACCTGGCTCCGGCGGTACGCCCACAACGCCGGCGCCTATGCTCGTCATGTCCGGCGGTGAGGGTTACATCGACTTCAGAATAGGTAAGTCCCACCAACCGACCGACCGACCGACCCTCCTCTCCTACTATTGCCTCAATTTACTCTTACCAGTAAGCTTTATTATTTATTTTGAAGTGTGACTTCATTCTAATGTTTTTATATAGTTGCCGATGGCAGGAAGAGTAGTGTTATTATTGATTGATGATTTTAGTAAAAGCAAAGGGGGCGGGGGTGCATGTACCCGACTTTGAGCCATTTTTGCCGCTTTTTATTATATTTTTTCTTTTTTTATTATCTGTAATTAGATTCATTATTGTTGAGCGCCACCGCAATTAGAGTTATTCTCAGTTGTTTCTCTGGAGATTGGAGTTGTTTTTTTTTGTTTGTTTTTATTAGAAGACCATGTGGACGACGCGCGAGACGTCGCCTCGCACCTGATTGTGTGGCAGATCCTTCCCGAAACCTGACTTTACTCGGGCTCTGTTTTATTTGTTACCAATTTACTCCAAGAAAAACATATCACCGGTATGTTTCACATATGGTTTATTTACCTCCAATTTTTCCTTCTTTGGAACTATTTTTATCAGTGGGCCGACACAAAGTCCTCCCGTGTCCTCTACTAACAGATTGCTTGTCTAACAGCACTCCCAATGTAAATCTTCACCGGGAAAATCTTCTAAAAATTACATAGATGTTTTGTACAGAATTATATTCTAACCATTTAATTCTTTTCTTCATCATATCTAATTCTTTCCTCTTTTTAGTTTGTAGTGTTGCTGCTTTTAGATTTTCAACACATTTCTATTTATATTTCTATATTATTGCCATACTGCTAAAACTGAATACAAATTACAAAAAAGTGTTTTTTTGTTGTTGCTTAATTGGGTTTTAATTGACGTTCCGCATGTCAGCTAAAAATGTCTAATTGATATCTGCTGACTAAAGTTGAGTATATTTGTTTTATCGTGTGCTACCTTATTTAAATTTTTCAAAATTACAGATAAGTATATGTAATATTTTTCATATACCAAATGCATTTTTGTTATGACAAATATGATCAAATTTATGAAGAGAAAAAAAAGTAATAATTCCAAAGGAGATGTTTAAAGAAAAGCAAAATCTTGAAATCGCTCTCCTGTATAATTTGACAGTTACACAGTTTTAGCAGTATGGCGACGATATGTTCTACCTAGAGGGCTCTACCTGAAAATCGGTTACATTACAGGAGAACTGAGAAGTTTTATTTTCAGTGTTTTCTCCTGTAAATGACCAGATTTGTATATATAGAATAGGTACTTTTTATTGGGCTCATTGATTTATTATCCAACTATAACTTTATTCTGATGACTAATGGTGTGTATGTTATATCTGATTATTCATTCTAATTATTAATTGGTCTTCTTGCAACTACCGGTGGCTGGTGACTTTTTATGTTGGAGGTCAAATAGTAAAGGAAACATAATAAATAAATATTTATTTACTCTCAGCCAGGTGCTGCCGCTAGCAAAAGAAGCGGCTTAAAAATAAATATTAGCTCAGCAATTTTTTTCTTCATCGGTACATGAGCCAACTAACGATCATGCAGTTTCTCCATAAGGATAGACTGCCACTCTTCTGTTATTCTGACTCTCGATGTGACCCGACTAAAGTATTTGATTCACTTGATCGTGTCATGTCTTCCACGGGCGTCCTCGACTTCCTCTACCATTAACTTTTACGAGCCTCGAGCGAAATTATCCTATTATCCTTGAATCAGGCTCCAGCAGAAAGGACCACTATATATTGAAACCCGGGTGCTTGGCTAAACCAAAACTGGGAAATAGCTAGAGAAGTTTTTGCCAAGATGTCCACTTGTTGTGTGAACATGTACATACTGAACTGGTCCCACAGGTGGCGAATGAACCTGTGATTCATTGTATAATTTTGAATCTACTCTTTTGAACCCTGAACATTGAAAGCAACTCAATGAACAAGATGTAGCTGGAGAAGTCATTAATGGAACGGGCCACAAAGAGCAGGAATTGCGAGAAATTAACTTGGAGATAAGATATAACGCACGCTATTTTATTTTAGTACATAAAAATATATGTCAAAAAATAAGTTTCAAAATTGTCCATGGATTATTTCAAATTCAATTTCAATTCTTATCTATCTAGAAATCATTAAATTACTTCC
This sequence comes from Halesus radiatus, assembly GCA_022606495.2. Lineage (NCBI taxonomy): Eukaryota > Metazoa > Arthropoda > Insecta > Trichoptera > Limnephilidae > Halesus > Halesus radiatus. The sequence goes on along the minus strand of JAHDVE020010844.1, from coordinate 69,225 downwards.
GCCGTCACTATTCAAGTCATTTTCGAAATAATATTGATCCTCCATGTCCGAATCGGTCGAAATGTTACTTGCAATTGTGGGATCGTAATGACACATGAACTGTTCAGTTATATATGAATTCTTTTTTAATAAAATATATTTTTAAAATCAAATAAACTGTTAACTGACTTTGAATAATGTGTATTGAACTGAAATATACAAAAACAAACATGCGCCACGTGACGACATCCACCACGATCGAGCGCAATGTATGTACTGACGCTCGCGTCTGTAAATCGACGGCGTGCATTTTAGGTAATGCATTAAAAGCTCTATATATCGGCATTCAGTGCTCTAGCGGTTAATATTGTCTATGCAGCATTTAGTGTAGAAGACCAAAGGGGTGTACGATTTAGGAGATTTTCGGGACTGAGAAACATCCAAGCTTTTCCAGTTGGTTGAAGACAAGGAGAAGTTTGGCGGGATGATTTCCAACATTCTTTAAAGAATAGAACACCCGAGGAAAAAGATTTAATATGTTTAAGATTTTCAAGTATGTATTTGGAGTGCTGCATCGGATATGTATACATATGTATTAGTTTTCGCACTTTGCCCTCTTGCACGAAAAGTCACCAGCCGTGCTCCACTGCTTGCCACTAACTTTCATAGCGGATAATACACCGTAGAACAGAAAAAATGCACAATACTAAAACGTAATCGAATATCCATTTATTTAGGTTGATAACTTTACTAACACGCATCATGTCTGCCTGCCAAGCTACTACAAATAGCTGTCAGGTTTTATCGGAACCCGGGCCATGTTTTGAAAATTGTACATGTTTTTTCTGTATGTGTTGGATAAGCTCTTTTATGGTTTTATGATTTTTATATGTATTTGTTACTTATGTTCAAACTAGTATATTCAATACTCACCCTCTCATTTCATTTTAATATTCTTCTTTTTCTTTATGTGTACTTTCTATTTGCTTCATTGCTGTTTTTTTTTTTTTTTACTTATTTACACAACCCCGATTAAGGTGAAACATAGAATGTAACTTTTATGTTTGTTAAGGGATTCATTTCATTAGTTAAACACATGTCGTGGAAAGGTATTTTTTCACAAGTTGACATCCTTAGATTTTTCTTAAAGTGCATGTTTTTTCACAGAAACTATGTAAAACACTTCTATTCTAATACAAAAATGCATATTTCTTCCATGCAACTATGTACGAGAAATTGCATGTTACTTTTATACACATCAATGCGTATAAGAAAATCCTGGAGCGCTATTCTGGTTCTTTTTAAGGAAGATTCCTTATCCCTTTCCTTAGGCTTAAAGACTTTTGCTTAACTACGGAATTCGGGAGAGATAATAATAATAATAATTGGATGATTTATATAGCGCCGTTTTAGTGAAAAATCACCTCAAGGGCACTGTAATATTGTAAAAAAAATCCTAAACCGATTGTTAAGAGATTTTTTGAAAACACAAATTGATGAAATATATTCAAATGACACAAGGTGTTGAACCCAAAACTTTTTAAAACAATTACTTTATAATATAATGCATTTTTATTTTATTTTTAAATAGTATAAATACACCTTTTGACGAAGAATTGCGTTTGGTAAAAAGATACCTACCTCAGTAGATAGTAATGACCTGTTTATTCCGTCACTACTTCCAAAAGTGACATTTGCCGCCTGCATTTATATTTCCATTTATAATTGTAAAGCTTAGTAGCTAATAATGTGTTGATAACTGTAGTTGGTAACATGATAACTTACTTAATATTGAGCTTTTCTCTTATTAAAACTACTCAAATATTGATATTTTAATGAATGTCATTCGCTGAATGACAGCTGACAGCTGTCATCCGAAAGAACCGGAACCGCAGTTAAGCAAGAAGTCTTTATGCCTAAGGAAAATAATAAGGAATCTTCCTTAAAAAGAATGGGAATAGGCCTCCTGGATTCTTTTCTGAAAATATTTTTCAATGTGAAAGAAAATAACAATTCGATATAGCGACAACATTTTGAGAGAATGTAGTTTTAGTACTTTAGTTTAAAAACTTATTCAATATAGTTTTATTTATTTATTTATTATGGTATCCCAATATTCACACCATTTTTCATTTGAGCTAATGGTTTGGTGTATGTCATCCATATTCATAGATTTAAAGATACATCCATCGGGTTAAAAAAAAAAAGAAGATTTCATCAACATAATTTATTGCTACTAACCTTTTTTTTTTCTTCTTTACATATGTATTAATAATAATAACTTTACTAACTTTCGATTGTTAAAACTTTTTGAAAACCCACTGATAATGATAATGATAATGAGTACTTTTATTATATTAAATATTTAAATACTTACCTAACTACTTAAGTAATTATTTGTATTTTTGTTAATTCAATATTTGTGCTTCTACATTGTTTAATATACAACGTGTAATAATTAAATTCTATTTTTCTCTCTCAGTACATATACGTATTATGGAAAGTCCTCCCGTACTTTATATTGAATGTAGAGGTGAATCAACCAAATGTGCAAGCAATCAAATCATCAAATACTATTTTATTTCGGTTGGTAAACAGGCTCCTGTAGAAGGTTTGGGTCGGATATGAATGTATCCAGTTGGCTTAGGGTCGCTACTGTTTTACTATCTTAAAAATATATATTTTTTAATATACTATTGTATTTTGTAAATCGGTAGTGATGGAACATCATTAGTGAAACACTGTAATTTTATGTACATCACTTTATTTATACAAACGCAATTGACGAAGGTCTGCTTGCACCGAAACCAGATGGTGTGTTTGTATAAATAAAGTGTACTTATGCACAAAGTTAAAGTGTTTCATTAGGAATGACTATTTTTTTTATTTCGTTTGATAGCATTTATGACTGTAATATTTAATTATTTGATTACCTATGTTATATTTCTCTCTTTATATATTATATTATATCTTGGGTTTTCAAGATTCAAACGTATTTCAGAATGCATTGTGTATTGCTTTGTGAATGTTCTTGATTATAGAATGGATTCTGTTGAAATTTTCGGGGTAACACTCTAAAACCAGGATTGTCAAATTATTCCCGTTTTGTTGCGTATTTTACCAGCAAATTCCAATGCAGGTTCATTATTCCATTGTATTTTTATGTGTATAATTATTTAGATTATATTATACTCAATATTTAGGAAAATCACAATAAAAATAAATATTTTAAATAAGAAATAAAATGTATGTATATATTGTCACAGCTGAGAATCAAACCCCGATCAACTGCTTGGACGGCAACTATGCTGACCATTACACCCCCAACTATTGTAAGAACAGTGGCATTAATTCATTATATATATGTACCTACTGAAAATAACAATTATGTATTATTTTTTTTATAATTAGATCTTAAATTAAATTGATTTGAATTTTTAAATTCGAATGCTACGTACAGTTACGTACTCCATACTCACATCACGTCTGAAATAATGTTGTTAAATCTTAATTAAGTTGTTCACGCATAGTTGCGTTGATTGAGTCTTAAAATAATTCCCACATACAGTAAAACTTCGGTTTTACATCACCCCTAATATGTTTTCCTGCTATTTACGTCAAAAAGCCACAGTTCCAACTTATTCCATACTTTCTCATACAAATGTTCCCCTGAATTTACGACTTTTTTTTTACGAAATTTTTGCCCCCCCCCCCCCCGGTTTTATGTCAGTTTTGCATACAGACCCAACTTGAAATTATCGCTAAAACCCAAAACTCGACTACCTGGATCCACATTTTCCTGCAATGTTAACATTTTATTATAGTACAATCATAAAACTGAGTAATAATCGGCTTAAAACGGGGTAAACCACCCTTGTAAAACCCGCCGCACCGGCAATATAACTACATAACACAAATTCTTTTATTGATATTGTTTTTCCGTAAAAACTATATATATGTATGTAATTAATTAATTATTAGTAATTTTATTTCTTCACTTGCAAATTAAATAACTGCAATAATCAATCATGAAATTAAACAAACCTAAATCATTTTTACCCTTGCTAGTTTCCAAAAAATGATCATTGAGTCTGTTTGTGATTATTGTGTTTTTTTTTAATTATTTAATTTGTTTCTAATAAATAATCTATTGCACAAAACACCGCTACTCCTATCTGCTAAATTGCTTTTATTTTGCACTCATAGCACGAAGCAACTACCAAACAACAATAGACATTATGTACGGAATTCGTTGCTGGAAAATTATCACTTGAATGATTTGATGTACATAATTGAATTTCTAAGCAAAGCAATAATATAGCTAAGTACATGATTCTACCCGGTGATTTTCCAATCACACAAGCATTTTTTCTCTATTCTCTGTTCACATGTGATATACATATAACTTTTCATCCATAAAGTTATATGTACATTAGAATGATAATATATTATGTACCACATATACAGAAACATTTTAATTAATATAGCCACATAAAACTGGATGGGATTCCGACTCATTTACCATACATAAATATTATATAACAAGCCAGATATCAACAAATATATAGTTTTTATGCTATTGGTTTTAACACAGCAATAGAACTAAACTAAAAACTGTATAAGTTTAATATAAATTGCTTTTAAATTGAAACAATACAACTACAACAACAGAGACATTCACATAAAATATTATGGGCATATATATATATATATATATATGTAATTAAATTGACATTTTGATTTTGATTATTTAATTCATTGCCATGCATGTATGTATGTATGTACATGTGTATGTATGTACTATTGTATATATATATATATATATATATATACACATATAATATTTGTTTAATGTACATAATCTAATTTATGTTCATCAAAACTGCCCTGGGCAGATTGGGTCGTACTGTAACTGCCATAATAATAATAATTAATTTTTTCCGGTATGTGGGGAGGTTAGTGCATTCCTACACATTACATATAAAGTATAAATAATGTGGTGTACAGAATGGGATTCAAAGCTGCTGTATCGTAAATTCAGTGAGACTCTCTTATAGGATTTTCCAAGGTACTGGAAAAAAAAACTCTAATGTGAGATAAATTGGGCCACTTTTCAAAATCCGTTTTAAAGGGACCGAACAAACCAAACTTCTTAAGAGAGTTTCACTGTATATGTATGCGAATGACATTCAGTTGTTTGCTTCAAACATAAACCATTCAATCCACGAACGGTACCGCCACTCAGTGTATATCCATGTTTATTAACTCTCTTGTGTATTGCAGGCGACAGTGAAATGGAGGATAGCGTGGTGTTGGCGGAGGGAGAAACCATCGAAGGAAGTGAAACTGTTAATCCTCAAGAGGCTAAGATAGAACGGAGCCACTTGATCGTCTGGCAAGTGGCTCCATCTTAAGTACTAACCCTCGATTGAAATCCTTTATTTTATTTATTTATTCTCTATCCTTATCTTTTAGACCCTAAAATTATTTATCGTAGTCATAAATATTATTTATCTCTAGACATAATACCATTGATTGTTAAGTAAAGCGAAAGAGACCTCAAGTTCTTGACTGAAGACATTAAACTTAATTGATGACGTAGAGATTTTATTAATTTAAATGTGAAGTGATTATTCTTTCTATTATTTTTATATTTGATGTTCGTAAGAGCACTCGAAAGATAAAATTAACGAACCAAATGTGCAACAGTCTCAAATAACTTCGATGAAAGATAACAAATAAGTTTGTGCAACAGGAGCAATTCAATTCTTTTTGAAAAATCCCCGATCATAACCGAGAGTTTGCGTTAATTTGCGCAGATTCTACATTCACAAGTTTACTCTGACGTGGCAATGGAGTCTCAATCATAAACGATCTCAAAAGCGAGAATGGGCTAATCTTTAGTTGAATAGTCAATGCAGCTAGTTATTTAATAACATATTGGCTTCACTAAACAGGTTATTTGTGTAATAACTTACCGCTATAATGCTTCCAGTGTCTCCTTTACAAAAAATGTTTTAAAACAATGTTACAAATTGAAAACACCAATGAAAAATACTTGTGATATTTTCAGTGTTTTATAGGGAAACTCAATTCTGTAGCAAATGAAAATGGCATGGATTCTTTTAACACAATTTTTTCACGATCTGTATTTGATGTAACATTTTATAGCATTTCTATTGTGTTATTTTATATCTTGACTAAACTGCCGAACATATTCTTGCTGGAAACCGGCCTTATATGTCGTCGAAGGGAGTCCATCTCCGCGCGAGTCATATTTAGACACTTTTTGAGAGACAAAAAACCGGCAGCGACATCACGCATCCAGTGTTCATACGACCATTCCAATTGGAAAAATTTGATTTTATTTGTACGGATGCGAGATTATTCCTGCCATATCATTTCAGAGACACGCGGTGATGGATTCGCAGCGACCATATGACAATAGTTAACAATACATGTTTTGCAAAACTCATTTATAAATACCGGAAATGCCATTTATTCTGTCTAATGAACTAGCTCAGCAAGTGTACCTTTTTAAGCTTTAGTGATAATGTAATATTTTTTTAGTCAATGAAATTATTATATATATTATTATGTATACAGTTTACGCATTGCTTAAGGTAGTCAAAATATTATTGTGTAATTTCTTGTGCTTTGTTTGGTGCAGTACGACTCGATTACGACTGTAATTAAAGAAACGGATTGAATGCCTTAAATTAACAATAAGTCAAGTGAATTGATGAAAAGTGCTTTAACATGAATTTTGCGGAGGATTTTAATTTTTTTATTATTATTATAAATAAACTAATAATAATTGCATTTTAAAGTCTTTTAGTTTTAAACAAAGCCATTCTATACTAAACTAGTATGCACTTACACTTGCAAATAAAAGTCAGCACTTAAAATACATAATATTATGTATTCATTTGACTGATATTTTATTATGAGCATAGGTAGTATTGTTGCGTGTTGTTTGGTAGTGCTTAGTGTAGTGGCCACCGGCAAATCAGTCCAGTTCTGCACTGTAAACTCGCAGCATGGGGGACCGTAGATCTATGAATCTCCCGGTCAGGACGGATGAATTTAGTCATGTTGAGCCCCACAAGAATGCGAGGACGCTCAACATTGAAGGCATGACTGAAATTTTTGAATTTATTGTATATTAATGGAGTATAACGAAAAAGCATTTTTCTATTCCATGGGTTTCGTGATTTCGTTTAATCGAGTTGTACTGTATTGTGCAAAAGCATTTCAGAAAAAAATCTATTTAAAAATGTACATTGTTTATATTTTAATTTTAGGGTTATTTATTTAAATAAATGGTGCCCACTTTTTACATCTCAGATAAATACAATTGCAAATTACATGTTATTTATTCAATATTAATAATGTCAGTCACACTATGAATTAGGCTTGCAGTACTTTCTCAGTGGTTTTCGATGATTTATAAAAAGGTGTCTTAAAATGTCTATTTATTTGTATTTTGAAAACTATTGCTATAAAATAGTGTAATCCGGTTTATAATATGTTTTGTTTATTAATTTTGATAAATGAATTGAATAGAATTTGTTTTGATTTCCCTTTGATTAATGAAATTTTTTGCCCTCGGAAACTAAACTAGTTTTTGCTAAGCACCTTAATTTTTATTCTGAATATTTTTGTTTTTATTGTATTTCAATTTTATCCGAGAAAATATCAGTACCTAACCTATTTCTACTCTTCTTCAACATCCCTCTTTCGCTGGTATAATCTAACGGACGGTTTGGCTTCTGCTTTTTCGTGTTTTTATCGCGGGAATGAGATTTTTGTAAATGTATTTGAAATTGACAACAGTATTCTAAGTGCATTACAAATTAAATAATATATATAGCAATATTTTAAGAAATGGAGCTTATATCTTGTGGAATAATGCTCTGACCTGGATAATTGCCTTATGTACATTTTCATTAAATATTCTGTTCATATCAGAAGTGTTTTGTTTCATCGCAGTGATCACATCTCTCTTACCAAAACTCTATGTGTTTCTAGCAATGATTTTTGTTGTTACGATATGTGCATACTTCACTTTTAAATAAAAATGAATAATGTCACTAAGAGTGCCGCACATGGCTATTATTCTATAAACAAGGAAAGTGGTATAAAATTTAAAGATAGCATTACTAAATCGTAAGTTGTGAATCTGCAAAAGCACCATTTCGAGATAATGATGTTTGAGGTTTTTGAACTGGTATCAAAAATAGATTTATGTTACATATACATAAAATCTATAGATTTGATGGATATTAACACATATAAAGCTGGTTTAGTAAGAATATAAATCGATTTCAATGCCAGTTTTGAGACTTCAAACGTAAATATCTCTATGCGATGTTTTTACAGATTCGCCACTTAGGGATTGGCCTGACTGATTTGTAAAAAATACATATAGCCGTTTTGAATTCTCTGTATGGAACTGCCGAAACACTCATTTTTGTCAGATTATTTCCATACAAAGATAGTTGTAATTTGAAAACAAATCACTTTAGTCGAATGGTGTGGAAAATTTCCAACTATCATCGATTGTGTGTCCTGAATGATGCTAAAACAAGATTAATTCCTACGAACATCAAAGTGTCCCTACTCAGAAAGGTGTATGTACCTGGTCTAGGGTGTTAATCCACATAGAAATTCACACAAACCGTATAATATGTAACTGGCACGCTAGACCTATTTAAGCCTTTTGTGTTTGATGTTAATGTCCTATGTGTACCTATGTTATATTTATTGGTGAACATCTTTATGTGATCTACGAAAATAGTCACATAGAATAGGTCGCTTATGGATATGATCTTATGTACATTTAAGTGTGATTTATAAAGTGCAAGTAATATAATAATAATGATTTAAAATTAATATTTTTCATGAATTTTGAATTACCATTAACATTAAATGTCGAAACTCAATCCAAATACCTTAGATTAAAAATTTATATATTAAATATTTTAACCAAAATTGCTAAATATACCAACTAGGGATCGGTTTATACATAATATTATGTATGTTTAAAATTTTATAAATTTTAGTATTAAAATGCTTGTTCTAAATACTTTGTACGTAGAGTGTAGTATCTGCAGTGTGTATGACAAGTAGGTCTTTATGTCAATAACCTCAAAATTAAATAAACCTGAATTAACCGTGAACTTGTTTTCTTTGTTCTAATCCCTACTCCCAGCCAATATCATCACTATCCACATCTCATTTTGTTAAGAGCGGGAGTCACGGTACGAGCTCAATATTTTCATGCAACTCAATTGAATGACGGCTCATTTAAGAGCCAGCACACATTAAGAGCCGGCCGTGGCTCCATGACTCAGCATACAGGTGAAGGTACATAACGTCCAGATGCCAGACTGTCGAGTGCTATTCTTTGTACAGTTTACAATGCCGACACACGTGGAAATGCGGTATTTATTCTTATCTCTACACAGGAATATGTGAACCCTAGATGACAAAGGGCTTGCTTTAAGATGCGTCAGGGCCCGAAATATTAATTGCAAGTCCCACGGTCATGGGCATAATTAAGTCTTGTAAAAGGTAGACACGTATACGATGATTTTATATAAACAAATTAAAACAAAGGGCCTTGTTAAAGAATTGAGCCGTGGTACGGGTTAACAGAAGTCATACGCTCATGGCTCATCAAAATGAGCCGGCATTAATGAATGACTCATCGCTAGTTGACTTCTTCCTGGAACCAGCTTTTCGGCAGCCTTCCAGTATTCATCATCAGGGCTGATGCATGGTGTACTGATTGTATTTTTTATGTATCAGAAAATTCCACGATGAACACAATCCTCATTGCATCTTCAAAACACAAATAGAAGGATTATCTAACCCAGCTTTGATGTTTCATGTGAGGAAAAACTATATTTGCTTTTCAAAATATTTCCTCATCAAATAAATTTTCTATATTTATATAAGGTAAATAAAAACATAGCCAACAGCTGGTTTTTCTAAATTCAAAATTCAAAAATAATATTGTTTGATTTTGTCATCAGCCATTGAGTATCTAAGACACCTGTGTTGTTTCTTTTGGATGTCTAAGCGATGTATTATTTTAATGTAAACCGAAATTTTAATAATATCATAATTTTTTTTTCGATAATGCAAATTAAATTAATTTAATAATGCAAATTAAATTAATTTCCTCCTTCAAATGAATAAGGAACGCCAGTACAATTTTTTTTAATCATAAATGATATTCACACTTAAATACCAGTATATATTTTTTTCTTGTTTTCATAGTTAAAAAAATTTTCAAAGTTTCAAATTTTCATAGTCCGCAAAAACGCTTCAAATCTATGGCCAGTTGGTTTTTGATCAGTTTTGAGTTTAGAATATCAGATTGTCAAAACAAGGATGAGCTTTAAAGTATATAATTTTATATTCTATTAATGGTAAAATATAACTAAACATAAGTTTAAAAAATAATTGTACATTTTTAGAAATTTTAACTTAAAGAATGATAATAGTATTGAGCATTAATATTATCATAATATCCGTATTGATAATTGGTTTGCTCATGAATACTCTAATTTCTTTAATTAATAATAGTTATTTATATTGAACAATAATAATAAAGCTTAAAGTCACACAAATTAAGTTTAAATTTGTCCAAACTAAAAAAAATACATATTTAAAATACAAATGTCCATACTAATCCATAAAAACAGAATGCGCACGTGACATCAATGTTCCAAATGCAATGGTAACAACATAACACGGTGTTTTGATGAGATGATTTTTTATTCACTTTTAAATAACGATCTATAAATTCTACGGATAATTATATATAACGAAAGTTGTATATTCGAAATTGGCGTTTGCTGATCCATATGAATAATATACATATTTTTAAAGCCATTATATTTTTCACTGGAGTTCCTTCTTGCTTTATTTGCTTATATTATATAGATTTTTCAATAGAAACAACCGGCCCCGTTTTCGCCTTGTCTACACACATAAATACGCTATACTCAGTAAGTGGGCATAGATAACCTTTGCACGATAATAACAACTTGTATATAAGGAGGATTTTGACGTTTTCACGGCATTCTTCAACGTTCGCATCGTCGTGTTCTACAGTGCACTGAATTCACAACTAAATCAACAATGTCCAGCAGAGACCCATCCGCCGACCAATTGGTCACTTTCAACAAATCAGTCAAGGTAAGAAATACAAATATTCTTTCACAAAAACAGCATTTTTAAAAATATTTATGTCATGTTGACGTGAAGTTACCAAACAATTTATTTGAATTTTATTTCGTGAAACTTTGCACTTGATTCACACCTTTGAAGTGTATTATCTATTCAAGCGGTGGTGTAAGTTTTAGAGTTCAAAGATCGTGATACAAGTCAGCAAACGTAATCGAAATGAACCAATAACAGCCTAACTCGGCATATAAATTTCGGCACGTTGCACGTAGATTGTACTTACCCACATTCGTGTTGCTTTTTGGTCGACTATCTTTTCAACAACAAGCGATAAAAGCATTACTTATGTAAATGTCCTGATATTACTCAGCTTGTTTTTGAATTCAATAACAAAATTTCGTTTAGATGGAATTGGGTGCAAAACCGGCTTTTATACTGTTTTCATATTTATTAGTCAGATATTTATGAACAGGACAGTGGTGTTGTATGCTAGATCTAGGATGATATTCTTAATTTACTAATTTATTTACTAGCCTGTGAAACTAAACTTCCAATTTAAGTTGGGCAAACAGAATTTAAGTTAGACAAATTGCAGAAAAGTAGTTTATCGGGACTTTTTGCATTGTATTCTTTTCTTTTGTAAAATGTAAATAAAAATAGGAAAATATTAAACAGTACACGTATTTTTTTAAATCCCTATAATAAAGTAGAGAATTTTTTTCTCTTTATCTTTTTAATTTTATATAGGTATATAGCATTGATCTATGACCGAAGGCTGTGTGTAGTTTTTCATTAAACATTTTAAAATGGCTATTTTTTCTGCTGATTGTTGTAGTCAGTGGCAGCTCGTGACTTTTGAGTGAGCTTTAGTGCTAAGATTGAAAAGTACGACGTTATTGATGTTGTTGAAGCTGTTAATGATTTTTATTTATTTTTTTAAATTTCAATATTTTTTAAGGGGAATCTAAATCTCAATACAAAAAATTGAAATAAAAAAAATCATTTTCAGCTTCAACAACATCAATAACGTCGTATTTTTCAATCTTAGCACTCTAGCTTACTCAAAAATCATGAGCCGCCACTGCTTGTGGTCAACTGAATAAATAAGCGTACAATTTCATTCCCAAATACAATTAGATTTAAAATTTGTCCTATTTTTCTAAAATCGTTAATTTCTTTATTTGGTTCGTTTTTTAAGGTGGCTACAGCTTTTCAGCCTATATAGACCATTGTACGCCACTGATATATTGTGCTATTGTATTGGTACTGTTTTTTTTTAACGTAAACATGTTATGTTCATTTAAAAAACGTATCACGGTAAATATTCTGTAATTTAACTTGAAAAATAAATAATAAAATAAAAGAAAACACCAAAACAAATTGCAACGAACTCAATTTTGTAGGACGCTTTTCCGAGTAGTTAGTACTTATATTTTGTTAGATTCCTCGGGTTTTATGTTTCACGAAAACAACGATGTAATTTTCAGTTTTTTAACGTTCTTAAGTTTTTACTTCATTTATGTAATTAAAAGGTGTACCTACATAAATTTACTTTCCCATAAAATTCACTGTTAATAATTAGGTGCTTTGAGTCTATTAATTAACAACATCGTATATATTACTATTTGTTATCTCCAGATAGCTCTCACCTAAGGCATATAATATCGTTTTTGAGCGGTTTCATCATCGCATAATGATTTATGTATGTTTAGATAAATACATGTTATGTTTCTCATTTCGCTAAATAGGAAATTCAATTTTTTTATTATTATAACAAGCAATGTTACCAATGGACATAAACAAAATATTAATATTATTTTGTGGCATCATTATTAATATAATTAGTAAGTACTTTTACACCACTGTTTTTTAATATATGAATAATATCGACACGTTTCAGAAGCAAAGCTTCCCTCATCAGGATAAACAGTATACTGTTTAACTGTTTATCCCGATGAGGGAAGCTTTGCTTCTGAAGCATGTAGATATTTATTAATTATATAAGATATAGCCGTCTAAAAATATACAATGAATAAGAAAATCAAATTGGCTTTATTTCTTCTTATTTTTCGTAGGTGTTGATCGTTAAGTTTTATAGGCCTTACCGAAAAAGCTTTACAGCTGTCGTAAGGAACATTGATAAGATGAAGAGCACCCTTAATCAGACAACAATTTAAAAGCTGAAACAAAATAGCCTCGTTTCTACGTTATTTGTCCTAAAATATCGTGGGTACACTGGCAAAAAACTTTAACTCCAGTCCATTTTTGTTATCAATAATGCCGTCAAACTTAAATACCAGTATATTTCTAAAGTTAGTTTTCATAGTTACAATAATTTTCAACGTTTCTATTTTTCGAAGCCTGCCAAAACTATGACCGATCGGTTTTGATTAGTTTTGTGGTTAGAATGTCAAATGTCAAAACAAGGATGAGCTTTACCATACATAATTTTATATTTTATTCATGGTAAACCATAAATAAACAAAATTAATAAAAGTATGTATATTTTGGGTTAACTCAAAGTGTAATAATAATAATATTGAGCATTAACATTATCATAATATTCGTATTGATAATTTGTTTTGCTTGTGAATACTGTAGTTTTTTTTTACTATTTTTATATTGAACAACAATTATAGAGCTTAAAGGCACCCAAATTAAGTTTATATCGCGGCAAAACTAAAAAAATACGTATTTAAAATACAAAACAAAATCTAAAATTGAAAATGATGGGATGATTTTTTTATTCACTTTTAAACGACGATTTATAAATTCTGCGTATAATTATATATAATCATAGTTATATATTCAGAATCGGCGTTTACTGATCTATTTTTAAAGACATTATATTTTTCACTGGAGTTCCTCATTCTTCTATCTATGAACACTATAATAACAGATATACTATGTAGTATATCTGTTATTTTACAATTATATTAGGTTAGGTTAGTTAGTGTAAAGCGCACTTGAGGTGAACCTTCACAAAACTGCGCTATAGAAATTATCTCTTATTATTATTATTATTATTATAAATAATTCCAAAGAACACGACAACTTCATAACCGCTGACTATTAATTCCCCTTCCACGAAAATTTTATTATTTTAAATTTTCGTGCAATCAAAATCCTAAACATCCACTGCATTCTTCATATCAGAAATAACAATTTATCAGTGGTAAACTGGGTTATTTCCAGCTCATTCTTAGCTCTTGCAGAACTCTATCCTTGCGCTTGTTTGTTCAAAACATTACACTAAAACATTAGGGCGTGGCCGGCCGTACACATTTGTCTATGCATACATTGCATACACAATGTTTTGCTCTCCGTTGCCGATGGAAAACATCATTATGTAACGTTTCAAAAAGCATTCTCAGGAGACCCGCATTTAGCCTCCCCTTTTCTCATTCCTGATACCAATTTTATTATTTATTTTGTTAAATAAAGCCTGTACCTGCCATAGGTTAGCGTGTCAACCAAACTTATCGCAGGGGATTGTCAACAAAACAGATCCATCATGGACTGACTCTTCGCCTGTCATATTATCAAATATTATTAATAGCGTAATGCGTAATATGATGTAGTTATAATTGACATTATCTTATTTTTAAACAAAACAGCAAAAAAAAATGTTGTAAACACCGCAGTTTTACTGTAAAATATTTGAATTGGTATACATGATATAATATTTGGAACATGCAATACGGCGTTTTATGTCTTATGTTTCCACAGTTTGATATAAATTTAAAACCTCCTAAGCTCATGATGGAAGTATGTATGTTTAATTATTAGTTTGAATAATATCAAGGAATATCAGACATTTTTTTGTAAATTTCACGACGACTGGGTTCAGAAGTTGACAATATAATTATGCTTGGTTAGATACTAATGTCCATTGTAAAGCGCCCTTGGGGTGATTCTCCACACTAGCGACGCTATAAAAAACGATTCAATTGTTATTATTATTCGGTTAACTGCATCAATGGATGGCCTCTCGGTTAGATTTTAACGGCCGATTAAAATAAAACTAACGGGGACTTCTTCGGCGTATTATTATTGTGGTCAAATAAATTTCATGGTCACGGTTGATTACTGTTATTCTTTATCGTTAGGATTGGGTATCTGACTCTAAGGAAACATCCTGTTGACCACAACCCTCGGCGGTCTATATCTCTGATTGATTACTGCGACTGACTTTTTTATGATAATAATAATTTAAATACGTAACTCATCCTTCATGCAGAAGATACCACCGATAGATCGGTTACTTAATATATTTCGGTGGCGTTTGTGCAAAATGGTATCTTCATATGTCTTCATATATCTTCTGACATGTTTTGATCCAACTAACCGTTATGATTGTTCGCATATTATTACTTGATCGCAGTGTTTACAAATTCAATACGTATGTCAGGATTTTACCAATCGACGAAAAATGCATCAGTAACATATTTTTACACTTAAAAAAAAGAAAAAAATGCAGTTATCAGGTTATGCCCAAATACCACCGATTTGTTTACATGTGTGTTTTACATGTGTCTGTGAGCGACTGGGTGATTAGAGTTAAAGCGCTGATTAGTGCTAGTGCTAGTGCTAGTGCTAGCTGTGGATGCGCCGATTGGGGTTAATTGGGGCGTAGAATTATATCACCCTTTTAAGAATAGACCGACTGACATTACTGAGTTGACATTGGCAAAATCATGATAAAATTAATATGAACGAATTAAAAAATATACAAATTATTACACTAAATTTATCTTAGCTATGTTTAAAATGTTGGCGATGAATTATTTTAAAACAAAAATTACTCCTATGCTACTAAAATCCATAACACTAACTGATTACTATCATAAAATTATATATTTTGCGAATTGTACTTCCCTAATTGCAGGGAGCGATGTCGATTGTTTACTCTTTATAGATATTTAAACTTACTTTTTGTAACATATTTTATTTTTTCTATATTTATAGCCAACTAGTTCCGGATACAAATATGCCTTCTTCAAGACAGTATAACAACCAACTTAAGATTACTGATAATAAATCTGTGATGTTTGTAAATAACCCGATAAGTGCAAAACGGTATGTTATATTGACCCCTTGGAATAACAAGGTTCCATCTGACATGCGATAATGTGCTCTAAGGAGAGCGACTTGTCAGATGAAACCTTGTTATTCCGATATGTTAATATATTTTGATTAAAGTAACCGTTATGATTACTCACATACATTATCATGATGTTTACAGATTAAATACAGATATCAGGATTTTACCAATCGACAATAAATGCATCATTACATTCAAAAGAAAATTGCTGCCGAATTGCAATATTATTTATCGTATAAATATTTGACATAATTTAGTTTTGTGACTTCACCATAAATTTATGTTGACGATGCTTGGATTTTTAAAAATTATTAAGAGCATTCTGTAAACCATTTTGTTCGACTTTGACTTGTTAAAATGTACACATGGAATTATTAATTTACTATAAAAGTGTTTTCTGAAATTACATTGATTTAATAATGACTGTTTACCCTTTAAATGATATCACTCTCCGAAATCATATATTTTGAAAATAGCTAGGTTGCTTTTTGCACACGCATTGTGGCTTTTGTTGTTTTGCCTCCAACCATAAAAAATCACAGTTCGATTCTGTAATGTTACACACGAATTTCTTACATAAAAGGATATATCCATCACAGGAACATGGACACAAATAAGTATAATGTGAGATTTGTATATGTGCGTAGTATTTATGTTTTAATATTCTAATTTTATATAATTTCTTCAACAGATGCGTAATACTTTGTAAATTAATAAGAATTGCTTTGTTAAAACCACTGCCTTTAGTATATAAATATCTACATGTTTAAGAGGCAAAGCTCCCCTCATCGGGAAAAACAATATACTGCTTTACTTCTCAAAGATATATTACAAAAAAAAAACAACGGCTTAAAGAAAGTAATTCTTATTAATTTATTTATATAATTTGCTGAATATTATTTATGTTGACAAACTTGTTACAAAAACTCGCCTCGGTGTTTGATTCAAGCGCGAAACAATCATGAAAATGACAGCCGAAACATCTATCTTCGTCTCGAACGACATCCATCAATTCATTTCCAACTGCTGCGTATCTCATATGTCATTTCATGAGGTTTTTTTTTATTATCTCATGTGTTTCAGAATTACATAACTGGATCACAGTGCGTATGTATTGTGTATAGACATCACATGCATGAAACTACTAGCTGATCTGTACCCGGCCTTGCTCGGGATTATTATTATTATTTTTTAATAAAATTGTGAATTCTTGCTTGTCGTTTTGGTGCCATAATTGATTTGACGGAAAAAGGAATGCCTTGCGACGACTATTACCATCTCTAAATAAAGAAAAATTCATTTGAAAATTTTATTTCATTCCAAACATTTTTCTTTTTTTTCAAAATATATCTAAATAATAAAGTTCTTAAGTAGGTTTAACCTAGTTGTGTTTTCCATTTTGAGAATATTCTACCCAAATATACCTTCTTCTTTTGAATGTGCAATCTGTGGCTAACCAGACTGGTATATCTATGGGCCAATCTCAATACAACATGGCGGGTTCAATGTTTTTCATACTAATTTTAAAACGTTATAGCAACAGTTTTACATATTGGATTTCATTTACACTAGTGTCTAAACCTTCCTGGCACTAATCAGCACAGTTTGTCGGTCGAGAAAATCGAGGACAGACAGACAAATATTTATTTTTATATATAGAGATTATACTGCATCAATGAGAAAGCGTAAATATAATGCATGCATTATGGTGATATATTCTACGGCGAGAGCGATCTTTCAGTCCAGACAGTCGTTTTGTTCTGTCAATCAAATACAACTATGATAGTTTTAATTATAAAATATTGTAACATGTACACATATTATATTTGCTAAATAACTAACCAGGGGTAGGTAGAGAGGACGGACCGCCAAACAACGGTCTTGGCATACACCTCTTGCATACATTCTCTTCTATTATTCCGACTTCTGACATGGCCCGGCTCAAGTATTTGATTCACTTGATCGTGCCATGTCTTCCTCGGGCGTCCGCTGCTTCTTCTTCTATTAACATTCGCGTCATATATTCCCCTTATACTCCTTTCTTCGTTCATTCGCTCTACATGCCCAAACCATCTAAGCGTCCCTTTCTTAATCTTGCTCATGACGCTTACATCAGCCTTGCATTCTTTACGAATCTCTATATTTTTCACACGATCATACATGGTTTTACCACACATTCGCCTCGGAGATTTCATTTCTACGTCATTCAATTTACTTTCATTCCTTCCTCTGCCATACATCAGGGTTGGTATCAGCACTCCATTGTGGACTGCTTTATATTATATTTGCGACCGTTGGTATTACTTGTGTGGCTAGTTTTTCTACTTGCAACGATGCAACGATTTGTTTTTAAATCTTATGATATGGGATTTTTTGTATAACTTCATATTAACAAATCTCAAATGAAATATGAAAAAATGGATGTCGGACGCATCTGGGAATCGAACCCCGGACCTCTGTCTTTGGGACAATACTCTAACCACTGAGCTAATGATACTATTTTCTGTCATTTTTATCGATATTTCAATTTAAGAAATACCAATATTATTTTTCAATTGATTCCCATGTTTTTATATGATTACAAAGTTCCACTAGAATATATTTTTACTACCGACGCATTTCTGTATAGTGAAGTACAGAATATTTATTAGGCTCGTTGGAGTAGGGCTCGGGTAATATTGACCGGCACCAATAGTGAAGCAGAAAAGTGTGCCACGATTCTCTGTCCGATTAGTTTCACTGCACTGATATTAAAAACGTCCACGGACAAAGTTCGTATCGAATGTCTGACCGAATTTAACGATTTCGTTATCATAGCTGTAGAACAGGTTTCTTAAAATACCTTGTCCCCTGAATACAGTAGTTGTAAATTACGTATTGAGGAAATCGACCCATTTAAATTAATATGAACTATTGACTATATTTTAAGAATGGCGATCGTACTAACAATGTCATGCATTTAAAAAATAATGTGTGTTTGCTTAACTCACACAAGCGTGATGAAAATACGTAATGGGTGATTATAATAAGTGGTCTCTTGGGTATCTATATATATCGTATTGCAAAAAATTTGTGTGCAGTGCCAGGGAACATTTCCCCCTCTTCCTGTGTCAACTGTGGTTAGAGGTGCATACATGTGGAGATAATCTTCTCTACCCACTGAGCGGGCTGCCTATTGCTGCTGTAGGGCTTTTATTTAATTCATTTCAAAGAATTTAAAACTGTGTTTTATGTGCTAGCGGCATTTGCTGACGGCGATCTTATATTTAAGCCCGCTCACTAAGGTAATGGAAGGTATAAGATGGAATTTGGGTGGAGATGGAGGGGGTCCAGCGGCCGAAGTTGGAGACAGAGGGATTCGAGTTCGATTCTAATTTGGAAATAATGTAAACATTGCGTCCCTCTTTCTGTGTTCTAATGTCGTGTTCCATAAACACAAACAGGCGTATCTCATATAAAAACAGTTTTTTTTGCCGAATTCTAATACATTTTATTACATGTTTCGCTAATTGGGTAAAGAAAAATGCTTTATTAAAACTCCATTCACGAAACATGTAATAAAATGTGTATGAATCCGCAAATAAAAAAATAAAACATTTTTTTGGCTGGCTTGGAAATTTTCTAAATATGAGATACGCCTGTTTGTGTTGTAGGTGACGATATATGCACTGTACAGTTCCTGTTTAATGTAAAAAATAATGAAATTTAATAACCATTATTTTAACATTTAAGATTTTTACTAACTAACTAACTAGGTAGGTAGAGAGGGTGGACGGCCACACTACTCCGTCTTGGCAGACGCTCCTTACTTATTCACATTCATGAATCGTCTCGTACACATACTCTTCTGTTATTTTGACTCTTGACATGACCCGACTCCAGTATTTGATTCACTCGGCAGTGCCGTGTCTTCTTTAGGCATCCACGATTACTTCTACCATTCACTTTCGCGTACATACTCCTGGCGCTCTAAAACGATTGCTCAACATTTTCCGTAATGTTAAATAATAAAATTAATTCACAAATTAACTCCATAAATGCGTACGGATCGTGGCAAAGATTTTTGCCAATTTTTCTATATTTTATTTAGATTACTCTAGTACGTTATTTCAAAATAATCTATAAACTTTATAAAAAGGAACTTTTTTTTTTCTTAACCATCTAAACAACTATTTTAGAACAAAATTGATTTTTTAATTAAAATGTGGGGTTATGTTTGAACTCCGAATCTGACTTAAATTAAATAACTCGATCATTAAAATAAAACAAGTGCTAAAAGTGCTCACTTCTTCCACATAGTTTTTATTTTGATTTAAAATCTAATATATGTCTTATTTAATATGTACATATAAAAAATACAACAACAAATAAAACTTCCTCTTGCAATTGTGTCTCCCTGTTCAAAAGATAACAGCAAGGTGGAATAATTTCCTTGGAATATGATGTAGCATCATCTCCTTTCAGGCACGGCCACGCCCTAATGTTTTGTTGTTTTTGTGTAATGTTTAAAAAAAACAAGCGCCCGAGACCCGGCTTTAGATGTTTACAAAAAACAATGCATGATAATCTTATCTCCAGATATTTAACCTCTGGCTACTTTTAAAATATTCCACAATAAAATTCATATTCAACGAAAGGCTTTTAAATTGAAGTAAATTTAAATTAAAATGTTCTTTTTCTTGTGCAAATTGGTTTCACTCGGATAAATTATTATTGCATTATCTCGTGTTTGACTTGCAAAGACCTTTCATACATTGTCATCTTATCTTCCCCACCTACTGTGAGACGGACTCTACAAATAGTGGTATTTTGAAGCCCACTTGCTGTATATATTTTTTTTTCTCGCGTAATTATCTTATCTGTTGATATTACCTCAGTCAACAATGAGATATGATTTCTTCGGTAACAATATAAGCAGTGGCGTATGTAGGAACCGCCCGGGCGAAAGCCCTGGGCCCCGCGCCTCCAATGCACATAATTTAATTTTTTAAATTACGCCCCGTAGGCTTTACATGTAGTTACATTATCATTGTAAGTTGTGCAAAGCAGTATCATAAGTGTGTAATACATAGCAACAAGAGTATAAAAGAAGTAAGTAGGTACAATATAAGTTTTTTTTTTTAAATAACTTATTGGAGCCTATAAACCTCATTGTAATGTATTCAGGTTCCGAATAGACTATGAGGTTCTGGGTTCTAGTCCCCGTTGCTACCGTAATCTTTTTCTTTTCTGTTTCTTTTCAGTTTCATTTTGAGAGTTATTGATTGTTTTTGTGTTTAATTCGTAGAACTCCATTTAATATATATATTTTTTATATTTAATATAAATTATATTTAATAATGTTATTAAAAATTAAGTTGTGCAAGTATTTTTAGTTTTTATATATCTGATGATTTTATATATTCTAGGGTTTTAAGGACCAGCACTAAAGAATGGCCTTAAACATCACTTTGCAGGTTGCTAACTCAAGTAATACGACAAATGATTTTTAAACGTTATAAAAAATGTGTAAGTTTTCTAAATACAAAAAACCTCAAACTGTAATATTTAAATTCTATGAAATACATCGCAAAATGTCTGAAAATGAGTGCAGTTTGAACGACCAACGAAAGAAATTTTCAACGTTATAAAAAAAAATTTCAGTACGTGTTTCATATAGAATTTAAAAGTTTGCAGTTTGAGGATTATTGTCTTTTGAAACCTTATACATTTTCCGTATAGAATCTATCTATTATATAAAGAAGAATGTCCCGGGCGGGCGGTGTGTGTTTATTTTGGATACAAATCTACAGTTTTATTCCGAGCTTGATGAAATTTTGCATTCTTGACCTTCGAAACAAAAGGAGGGTCACTGTCTACATGGTATTTTGAAAACTACCCCACATAAAGCAGAATTCCCACTCTTTAAAGCAGAATTTTGGTACTTCTAGATGAAATTTTTCACTTTTGACGTTCGAAATAAGAGAAAAATTACTGGGTATGGGTAGGGGTAACACAACCATTCATCACCCCGGGCAACGTCGGGTACTTCAGATAGTTTACAGATAAATCATACACACATCTTCTTTCCCTTGTACTACTTAGGTCAGGGACCCATCGCATCGACATGGCGCCTCCAAGCGTCGCTGTCCTGTGCTACGTTAACGGCATCCGTTCATAGTAGGTCCAGCCTCTCCTTGCACAGCCTCTGGAGTTGCTTCTCCCACTTGTGTCGGGGGCGGCCCACTGTACGTCTTCCCTCTGGAATAGCACTCAAAATTTTCATTGAAATTAGACCCTCTGGCATTCTTAACACGTGCTCAAGCCACCTCAGATGCGACTTTTCTATACAGAGTAATGGTGGTTCGATGTTAAGCTCCTCCCTGATCACCGAGCTTCTTATTCGATCCCATCTTCAGATCGGGCAAATAAATCACTCGTAGCATTTCTTCAGTTAACAACCTACAAAGTATGTTTTTTGGAAGCAGACCGTTAATATAAATCATATCATAATAACAGTACAAGTTCCGGTTTCTGGAATCTATTTGCGATAGTCCCTAAAACAAATGTTTTAAACATAAAATACCGTAACCATATTGAACCATCGGTAAATAAGATAGCGATCGCCGTACATATGTAATCAACACGATATATTATTTCAAGTTCACAGTGCGGTTAAAGTATTTTCCATTTCAATATTTTAGTCGATTCTCATAATATATTTTTAGACGCACAGGTCATTTACCTCGTGCGGTTCATTATTTATTTACGAGTACCTCCGTTCCAAGTATTTGACGGAAACAATCATTTCTACTGCCATTTCTCGAATGGAGGCTGGCGCGTTATATCGCCGAGTCGGCGATTATGCCGACCGTATTTTGTATTCCATGTACGCGTCGCCCACGCCCGGTGCCGTTGAAAACGGTAGCTCAACTTATATTCGTGCGTACTATTGAAGGGAAACCATTT
This sequence comes from Halesus radiatus, assembly GCA_022606495.2. Classification (NCBI taxonomy): domain Eukaryota; kingdom Metazoa; phylum Arthropoda; class Insecta; order Trichoptera; family Limnephilidae; genus Halesus; species Halesus radiatus. Next base: position 45,995 of record JAHDVE020010844.1, on the reverse strand, counting down.
CTATATTTGTTTATAGCTTTGCGAGCCTGCTTCAAAAACGATTTGATAAATATTATCGCTTATCACTTTGCGAGCATTTGAATTTGAACAAGTCTCTAAAATTGCTTAATGAACACAGAATTAAATTTCTTTTAGGGACTTTATCGTGTACATTGGCATTTAGAAGAAAGAAAAGCGAGGAGGAAATATAGATGCTGACAAAACATAATACCGAGTCGTTCTCACGAGGTAAATATCACCCGTGTACATGTGTTTTACACACGTATTTGGCATATCTCTGCCGTGTACTGGTGCCGAAGCAGTGGCGGTTTTCTCGAATGAACGACCGTTCAGTGGGCTCCCAAAGAAAAACTACGGCGAACAAAACTCATTTTTATTATAATATTACTACAGTTTGAACACCGCGCCGCTACTCCTTAGTATTTGCAAGTACAAATTCCTAATCAGAGCGCCATTGTAAAAAAAAAATCCATTCATCCATCATATGGAACTAAAAAATCCATGGGATATTTCATACAACATAAATACGGTTTCGAATTGTGCCGGAACGCGCGTCAAAGCCTAAATTTGCTATTTCGGTGCGCAGCGATAGGGTATTTTTTTTTCTTCTTTCTTATATATATAATTTTTTTTCATTGTATATTTCTAATTTTGTTAATTCGTGATGGAATTCGATTTTAACATATCTTGTTAGAGGTTTTTGCATAATAAGAAAAATGTTTTTAAATGTTATCCGCCCTTTAATTATTTTTGTGGCAAAATAAATCCTGTTGCAAATATAAACTTTTTTTTTCGTATTACCTTATACTTGTGGCTGTCTTAAAATATTTTATATCTAACACCTACCTTTCCACACAAATATTTGAGGGACTATCTTTCTCAGAGGCAACTCACCCTCAGATCGACTAGTTGAACCCTCTCGTACAAATACAGCTAAATTTGGGAACAGAGCTTTAAATGTACTTTGCCCACATTCTTGGGATGACCTCCCATTAGGTTTGAGGTCAGAAAGCAATTTTAAAAATTTAAGAAATGTAAAAAATATCTATTTTAACTTGAGATGTTAAGCTCCCTTGAGGTGATTTTAGTCACTAAACGGCGCTCAGAAAAATTGACCATCATTTTTATTTGTAATAAAGTGACTCTATAATATTCGATGAAAAGTAAAATCTGCATATAGAAAGCCGATATGCTTTCCTTTTTTTCATTTTATTGTTGAACTCCAAAAATTTAGACGATGAACCGTCACTGTGCCGAAGGGATCAATGACGCTTGTTTTTCCAAGCACCTTCCATGAAATACCGGTAAATGCAACATTCCCACCTGACTTCTTTGATCTAAAGACTGGAACCTGTCCGTTGAGATAGAGGAGTCTACGAACAGACTGCCCGTTTTACTTTGGGTCAAGAATTTTATGTTCAGTAAGGAACTCCAGGCCAGAGGTAGCTGTCAATCTCACCAGTGGAGCGCACTTGCGATCTGTACAGGATCAGCATGGTGTAGGTAATATTATAGAATGTTCACCTAGCTTCTTAGATGCTAACTTAATTAATTAAAAATAGATTTTGGTGGAGCCTCCGTGCCTGAGCTGGTAACTGATTGAAGGATGCCAGGCTTTATTATGAATGAAAACCTATGTTTTTTAGAGTTCCATGATAATTCAACACACGTATGAAACGGCACATTGGTATTTAAAAAATAAAAGAATTCAAAGTTTCTTCGTAATCACCACTTATTTAATATATACATATCAACATATTTCGAAAGCGAAGCTTTCTTCATCAGGAATATACAGAATACTAAAAAAGAATAATGTCAAGCAGACAAATGATAAACATATTGAACACAATATTGTAAGAAAGTGTTCATTTGTCTATGTTTGACATTATTATTTTTTAATATGCTGTACTCGTATGTCATGATGAGGAAAGCTTCGCTTCCGAAACATGTTGATATGTATATATTAAAAACGTGGTGTTTACAAAGTAATTTAAATTCTTTTATTAATAATGACGCCACAAAGTGAATACCAATCTTTTGAAGAAATTATAATTTAAAAGAAAAAATGAAATGGAAGAAAAAAATCATTAATTAGGTTAGGTTGGATTAGGTTTTTATCGTACTTTTAATTACTTTATATCACTTTAAAAAAAAATTCGATTCATACGTGTCTTGATTTATCCGGTCACAGTTTCTTAGTCCTCGGAGCATAGCATAATATATTTATTTCTAATTCAATGTCATCTATTAAGACCGGCGTTTATTCACACTAAATTACATTGAGATTTTAGCAAAACATTATAATGCAATATTAATGACTCCACCAGGACAAGTACATGTTTAATTATGATTGTTGAATTTGGTACGACCCTGATCACGTGCTATTTGAGGCTTGATGGTTCTCCCTGCTTGAGCAGTCACGGCCCCACCATTTCACGTAAATCCGGCACTGAACGGATGCACTATGTTCAATACAATTACAATATTATGCATTGTTGATTCTTATGTTCTAAGTCTAGGCAGACATCCATTCATCGGCGGCACGTTCGTCTATTTTTCTGTGCACTGACGTGATTGTAAGTTCAGTACCTTCTGTCTTCTAAATGCTTGCTTGGATACGCACTATCTTTCAGTTCAGTATAATATTTCAGAAGCAAACTTAAAAACCACGTAACGCAATGTACAGAAAAAAATAATACTTGGGATGTGGAATACATAATTTAGTTTCTGTATGTTAAATATAATTTTGACAGTTCTTCTTCCGATGCCCTCTCCTATCTTCAACTGAACTGCACTTGTACCAGTCACGTAAATTTTTAAGTCACGAGGTGCGGCATCTTCTAATCACTCTTCCTCTTTTATATGTGGATAATCTTATATTTGTCGCTCCTCATTAAAATATGGATGTTCGCTTATTTTTGGAAATACGTAGATCAAAACCACTACATACCATCGCTTTCATCGGCAGTTACATGAGTATCGTAGTTAATTACGGATAAGAATTTCAATACATGAATAAGCAATATTCTCCAAAAAAGAAATTACATTCGAACAAGTTCGGCGGCCATCTTAACAGTGACTGCAGGTATTTATATGGAAAGGTGTCGGTTGATTTGTTTTTAAAGTGGACAAAACCTGTATTCACGTTTGCCGCTCGAAGTTTGAGGTCACCGGTGTTTACGAAGTGCATCGCATCCACGCCCGTGAATATGTAATTCTCCGCCACATCGAGCAGTTACGCCGAGGATCACAATGTCGTCTCTTAGTTCATGAACATTGAGCTGGTGCGTGGTCGCGTGTCCGTCCACGTCAATTTCTGACTCAAATTTGTTTTTGAGGTAAATTGTATTGCGTATTCCAAAAACACACGACTTTTTATTTTTTTTTCGTTTAAAGTAGATCCAATTTTATAATGTTTTTATTAAGTTCGGCAAGCAATTTAGTTTTTTTATTGTGATAGCTGTAATAATAGCTAAATAAATTTTAAAATTTTGTTTAAATACAGCTTTTAGAAGCAATAATAATATACGAACTAACTTCAAAAACTCAAAGTAGAAATCCTAAACTTGATTACAGTGAATATATGAATTAAAATAAACTAGATTCAAACAGCACATGCGTTGCTATAATAACAAAAACACTGATTCAAATTTCGCAGAACTCTTAGACAATAATCACGTTCTGCTTGGCAACAGCGAGCCTTTATCTCTACATAGAGAAAGGAAAAATCTTAGATTAAATTTACGGGAACAACGAGGGATAAACACAAGAACAAATGATCCAAATATAACGTTGATAAATAAAATAACAAAAAAAGTCTATTCGCCACTTAGTATTTTCACGATACCTAAACAAACGTAATTGCTTAAAAAATAATTCAGAGATGTGCCAAACACAAATAGCATTCACGTCATTACAAAACAATTTTAAAAAATCTGCCATCATTAAAACGGAGGAAAACATATTTCTAATCTAAGCACCTTACGTAATAGAGAATATTAATTATGTCACAATTGATTTCTAACTATTAATAAAACATTTAAAATACAAAAAAAAATGGTAGCGGTAAATAAAATTATATAAAATAAGTTGTCTCAATCTGGCCTAACTATAGTTGGAAATTTACAATAAATAAACTAAAATACTTGCAGAACAATTTAAATTTTGATTTAGGTACTTTTTATTAAAACAACAAAAAAATCTACGGGACACAATAACAATAAATAAACCCACGTTTATCAGTATCGTCTCCAAGATTAATAAGACTTCTACTCGTCATTTTAGGAACATATTCTATCTATATATATAAAAATCAATGTAAGTTTGTTTGTCCTCGATTTTCTCGAAAATTACTTGACTGGTTTTGGTGAAAATAGCACAGTTTGTTTTTATTGGTGCCGGGAAGATTTAGAAAGTAGTTTGAATGAAATCCAGTACGTAAAATGTTTTAAAATTAGTATGAAAAACATTGAACCCGCCATGTTTTATTTAGGTTAGCCCATAGATATAACACTCTGGTTAGCCACAGATTGCATATTCAAAAGAAGAAGGTTTTTTTTTATAGAACATTTTCAAAATACAAAACACGAGTAGGTACCTACTTAAGAACTTTATGATTTAGATATATTTTGGTAAAATAAATTTTTTGTATGAAATAAAATATTCAAATGAATGTTTCTTTATTTGGAGATAGTTACTTTCGCTGTCAAATCAATTATGACACCCTAATGCCAAGCAAGAATTCACAACATCATAACTTTATTTTTTTTTTAAATCCCGAGCAAGACCGGGTACACATCAGTTAGTTACAAATATAATTCTTATGTAATAATGTATCTACTCAGTTTATTTGTTCAGTTTATCAATAACCAAGAGATTATTTTTAGAAATCAAAGCACTCTCCATTTGCATGTCAATAAGATAAAAACACGTATTACAAGCATAGAGTAATATAACAAACATAAGTAAGTAACGAGTGAGAATGTGCGAGGCCAATGTAAAAGTAATGAGTAAGATTAAGAAAGGGACTCTTAAATGGTTTAGTCATGTAGAGTGGATGAACGAAAAAAGGAGTGTGATGAGAATATGTGATGCAAATGTGAATGGAAGAAGAAGTCGGGGACTCCCGAGGAAGACATGGCACGATCAAGTGAACCGAATACTTAGAATAATAGATCAGTATGAATGTGAATGAAGCAATTAGAGATAATCAATTGTTACGTGAATACCGCATAATAGTCCCAATTGCCCGAAGCCAGTGGGGCTATGGCATCCCCAAATGGGGTGTGTTGTGATGATGAAGGGTGTGGGGAAGGGAAAGAGATGGGTTCGAGGAAGGTTGGGATGTATGAATATGAGAAGGATAAGATTTGGACACATTTGTTATTCTAAAAAACTTGATTTGCCACATGAACAATACGACAAATCGGAAAAAGGGTTCGTAAGTAGGAGATTTTGCGCTTTGAACATTTTTAATTAGGTCCGATACTTTATTTTTTCTAGCCTAATAAAAAGACACACCAAAAAAACGTAAGGCGAAGGTGTGTTCTACTTGTAGTATTTAATTAAATCATCTATGATATTTCTAGGCCATCAAATTCTCAAACCGAAAACACACGATTTTGCATTACCTCCCATTGCGTCGCCTTGAAGTAAATAAAATAAAAATTCTTTATAATATAGAATATAGAGGTTTTTATATCTCTCGATAAAATATGTTTTTGTAGATATGAGGTTGAGACAGAACAGCAATGATTTGTCCTTTGGTACGTACTTATAGAAATAGGAATCGAATTACATCACATTTCACATTATGTGTCTCCGTATTATTTTTTTTTTCCTTTAACGGTCAGCACCCAAAAATACGCACTTTGGAGGTTGCTAACTCAATATATACTACGCATGATTTATCTGTTATTTCTATGCGAGCAATAGTAACATGTATAAAGTTTTAAAGGATAATAATCCTCAACCTGTATTTTTTTTTAAATTCTATATGAAATACGTACTGAAATTTTAGGTAAAACGTTCAAAATTGCCTTTACTCGTTTTCAAATTGCGCCTATTTTCAGATTTTTTGAGACGCATTTCATCGAATTTAAGAATTACAATTAGAGGATTTTTTTTTCTTTTGGAACCTTATACCTTTTCTTTCCTACCCGTATACAATTTACAGATAAACCATTTGTGGTATTGCTTGAGTTAGCAACCTACAAAGCGATGTTTAGGGCCATTTTCGAGGGAACCATAATTACCTCTTATTCTGTCAAAATACTCCAATGTATCGGACCCGAGAGTCTAAATAATTCTGCGGGCCATTATTTTTTTTAAACGAATCAGATTCTACTTGTCACCATCTAAAGGTCTATTCATATCTACCAGCACCGCGGAGTGCAGACACGTAAAGTGGCAAGCACGCCAAAATGAGTGGCTTAAATTATCTATGAAAGAATTACACGCACTGTTTAATGTGAATACTCCCTTCTGTGCCGAGCCTGCCACTGTACGTGTCTGCACTGCACGGTGCCGGTAGATTTGAATAGAATAGAATAAGTGTTTCATCAGCAGATATCCGCTATGAAAAGAAGAATTTTCTAATTTTTCTTATTCGAGTGTGCTATTTCTTTTATCCGCTATTACAAGCTACAGCAAATATTTTAAGTGGTTACAATATTACAAACAGAATGTAGTACAAGCTTTGGGTACTTAATGGAACTTATGAAAAATTCCACGATCATTAAAGTACATTTTTTTTCAATAATAATGACTTGTAAATGCATTCAGTGCAAGGTAATTAAATGCAGAACTTTTAAACAGGTATTAAAATTGCAAAATATGACTAACTGCAAGTTATCTATTTTACAAACAATTTAATCGTAAGGAGATATATTATTATATAATAAAGTACAGAAGTGGTAGTCAATAAGTTATGTTTTCTTTTTGTTTTTATTTTACTTGTTATCGTTTTCGTCCTCTGGGGAAGCATTGAAAAACTATATATTTTAGAACCTATCGCATATCCTCGCCAAAAATGTCTACAAAAGTATTTTGGCGTTTGATCGTATCACTTCACCGAAAATGTAATGATTCAATTTGAACCAGTAGGATTTATTTGTCACTGGTCTACCATTTTATGTGATACTGCAGAGTACCACTTGCGCGGAGCCAGTGCGATTATGACATTAAATGGGAATGTTGATAAGGTTGGGAAGTACTTGTCTATTCAGTTTTGGTCACTAACATAGCAAAAGCCATTTCTATGTTATAATGAATTACTGGAAGTATCATGCTGTCTGGAACGAGGTGCAAATGTACCATTACTATGTTTATATTATGTACGTAAATAAACCCATAAAAAATAATTCAATTTTCTTGATCTTGCCCGGTTTTGAACCCCCCGATTACTGGGTTCAGAGCCAAGAAGCATTTCGCTCTGCCACCGAGTTCCTTAACTAAAACCTTACGACAGTTTTAAAGCCATTTTTGTGACATCCGCCGTCAAACTTGGCAATCAAAACACAACATCCAGACCGTTAGTGTCCATATATGAAATGAAAAAGTCAACAACCTCTTTGCTGACCGTTGCGTAATACCGAGTACCGTCCACAACGTAAACAGGCGTATCTCGTATTTAACAACTTTCGTTATAAAATGTATAAGAATCCGGAAAAAAATAGTTTTTAGCTCTCCTGGAAAGTTGCTAAATTTGAGATACGCCTGTTTGTGTTGTAGGCGACGATAATATTAGCCACTCATTCAGTTTAAATGATTGATTCATTTTGGTATGTTTTTTTACGACTAGATTCTCTTTCATCATTTAAGTTAAAAACATACCGTGAATAAGATCAGTATCGTTGTTTATGATTCTGCGCTGTGATCATATAAATTTGGCTCAAGGAACGAAATATAACAGCATATTGTGGTTTGCAAAATAAACAGGTCTTTCTCGCTTTGCAACGAAATCCACTTTGTAAATCATTCCCACTAACTTCCAGAGGCGCGGTGACATTGCGAAGGAATGGTGCAGCGCTGATACGAAATAACATACAAATCGTCGACTTAAATACTTATTTCTTACTGATCGAATTAGTGCAATGCTTCACTGGGAAGAGTGTCGGAAGCATAAAGTCTCTTTGCACTGCTCTGGGGGGACTGCCCTCTGGTATCGTAGCTACGCTCTGTCCTGGATATAATGTATTTTGTGTTTCTTGTTTATTTATTCATAGGTTTGTTGGTACACTCCCGCATTCCATCTTGAAATTACTCCGGTTATTGACAGAATGAGCCGCTAGGGCTACATTCTGTCGTCGTCAGTATCTGTACTAACCAATTTAATGTGCGTTTGTGACTGACCTTCTGTGCGAAGTCTGTGCAGGGACACTTGATGGTTTAGAGTATTTTATGAATTATAGATTCGTTTAATTAAAAATTAGAGTCCTTGACGTGCACCCTGGAGGAGTAACCATAAGTTACTTGTACCGATGTAGGAAAGTGGTGGGTAACCTCAACTGATCGAATCAGTAGATCTCCAAGTCCATTTTGGCAACTTTACTGAAGAAACATATTTGAAACTTTAGAATTACTTTTAAATTTCTATATACACTTTAGAACTACTTTGGGTACACAATAAATGTATGAAATATTACCAAGTTATAAGTAGGTACAAACATGGACTGTTTTGTTTAAAGTATAAGGAAATGTAAGGTTCAATCGAAGATCAAAATTATGAATCTCAAATCAAAACAAAAAAAAAGTTTTTTTATACGTTTAAATTTTTACTTGATATTTTTTGTTTACTTAATTATCGCCCACAACACAAACAGGCGTATCTAATATTTAGCAACTTTCCAGGAACACCAAAAAAAGTTGTTTTTTTTTCTAGATTATTTTTGCTAATTCATTATACATTATTTTAATTAATTGGAATTAAGTCCCCCTCAATAGAGGACGAATTATAAAAAGTGTCAACAGGGTGAACAAATTGTTTGTGAAATGCCAAACGTCATTATTGTTTCATGACAAAGATTTATTTTCGTTTTCGAATGTCAAAACATGTTTTTACGTTTTGCCTTATTTTTCACGAAAGAAAAATGTCAAATGTCCGTCTATCAAAGTGGGCGGGCACTATTTTATTTTCCGTTTAAGTCGGCGGGCACTATTTTATTTTCTGTTAAAGTCGGCGGGAACTATTTTATAGTCTACGAAAGTGGGTGGGCACCTCCATAGACAATGTTGGATAAAAATGCTTGGAAACAGGCAAACAGAGCGAATGCTCAACAAAACACTTGGCTGGTCGGTACCTAGATTGATCATTCGAAAAGTTGGGAAGAACGGCCGTAAGATTAAGGCAAAAAAACAGTTTGTAGGCTATCCTAGAAAGACGTTAAACACGAGTACGCCTGTTTGTGTTGTGGACGACGATAATATTGTCATACAGATATGAGGTTTTCCTAATAAATATGTATTTTAAAACATGATAAAAATTGATTCCAATCGCAATTTGTGAAAAAATAGACTTCAGTTACTTTAGATTTACTATTTAAGGTGACAAAATCAGTAAATATAACAAAAATTTATCGATTCAACTCTAGCGATCATTGCAATCTACATAATGTATTCGAGGTGTTAATGTATAAGCGGCATTATTTGCGCTTTTTGTACTATCGGTCATTGTGATTTTCAGTCAACAGTGTCAAAGGTCAGACTTGTTTTATGTTAATTTTAGGCTCCGCATTTGATAAAGATGTTTAGTTCATTTTCCGTCACCTCCTCGAATCGTACGACAGATAATAACGTTTTTTAACGATTATTATTACTTAACGCTTATTATTACGTACTCTCAACTTCATCGTTGTTTTGTTATATTCCTCGGGTTGGAGGCATCACCGTAATTTCACGTCAGCACCAAAAATAGCATCGTTTTTCCGACCATGTTTGTTAATCATAAGTTCCTTGTATCGTCCCTTTAGAGGTAAACGTCACTATGTGTTGTACAGCTGGTATGGCACTTAATGAGATTTACCTTCAAGGGGACGATATTATGCATTTCGATGACATGACAGAAATGACTTAAGAAAAAAGGGGGATAAAACGTTATTAATTGTTTTTGTGTTTAATTCGTAGAACCCCATATATATATATATACATATATGGTATTTAATTCTAAATCAAATTTAATAATGTTCTTATTAAGTTCTGTAAGTATATTTTTAAAAAATCCGTACAAATTAGAATGGGGTGGGAGTAAATAAAATCATATAAATAAGTCGTCACAATGTGGATGAACCACAGTTTGAAAATGGCTTTGCACGCTGAAACAGCTGTCACAACAATAAAAACTAAAAATATTTAATAAAACATTAGTCTACCACGACGTGACTTTTGCAAAAAGGTAAACCAACCTTCCTTTTCCCTACTTCCTTCAGCCTCGCAACATATCCCAAACCTGGGAAGTCCCACTGGCCCGGGGCACTTGGAACTCTTGTGCGGTATTCACAAGTTCTAATATAGTAGTCTTTCCACTATTATGTGTCCCTTTCACCCCTATCCAGATTTATTCAGAATTACGGGTATACCCTGTACTTTTTGTGACATTCATACATTTTCTATGATAATGAAAACATGCATGGCTGGGGCACAGTTTATTTACACATGCATGTATGCGTGTAGCGGATAAAAGGTTGGACCAAAAGGCTGGGAGGATTTTATTGATTGTTTTATAATGACTTGAATGCTATTAAGGTAATGAATTTAAATGTGTAGGAAATCCGTGATTTATTTAAAAGAATTGTATTGTTTTGATTTTGTGAAAATACTAACGTACGTTCTTCCTAACTTTTCGAATGATCTATCTGAGTCACCGATCAGCCAAGTGTTTTGTTAAGTATTAGCTCTGTTTACCTGTTTCCAAGCATTTTTCATCCTAAATTGTCTATGGAGGTGCCAGTCCACTATAAAATAGTATCCGCCCACTTTTATATACGATAAAATAGTAGCCGCCCACTTTTAAGACAATAAAGTGACATCGAAGTAAAAACATTCAATGTAAAATTAACGTAGATGAGATAAATTTGTATTTATTATGAATTCATATCATTTGTTTTAAAAACTAAAACATAAACTAACATTTTATACTTCATAAACGCGTGTGTTAAAAATGTGTTGAAAATATAATGTTAGCATGGCTTGATAATGCCGCGAAGCACAGTTTTCGTTCCATACATTTGACGTTTCTCGATGAGTGAAAAAAAAAGACAAAATGTAGTTTATAATTACAAAAATAAGTTGGGTTCTCTTCAGCTCTATTTAAAACATACAATAAACATGTTTTGAAATTCGAAAACGGAAATACATATTTGTCATTCAATAATTGAATCGCGTAAAAAAGATCGTAAACTAATAATGAAACTTGACATTTCGGCGAGGTTTGTTCACCCTGTTGACACTTTGTATAACTAAGTATTCTGCTGAGGAAAACTTTAATCCACAAAAATCGATATCCTAAATTGATCGAGAATATCGTTGGGAAGATGGTATTTGTGCATTTGAATAGTGATGAGGCAAAATTTCGGCTCAGGTTGCAGAGTAGGGTTGGGAAGAACGGCCGTTAGAAGCTTATTTTATTTATTAACGAACATTAATAAAGTGTGCCAAGTAAAAACGTGAATGTTACATTAGGATCATTAGTTCGTTTGTTGGGCTCTAGTTGCTCTAAGTAAGCAAGTAAGTCGTCGCAACGTGACCTAACCACCATTTGAAAATGTCTTTGAACGCCGAAACAGTCACAATAATAAAAAGTAAAATACTTACAGAACTTCATATAATTTTTTTTAAATACCGTGAAAACTATGTCTATCATATGTAATTTAAATAGATAGTGCTACTTATGATTGTTTTTTTTTTATATTCCATAATTGAATATAATTTAATTTATTCACGTTAATGAGGCTCAGCTGAGGTGACTGTCTAATGCCAATCGAGTGACTCTTTAATGATGAAAAATAATCCAACATCATTGAGTAATTAGTACATTTTATTACGTATTAAAGTGGCTTGTGGGTAATCGCGAATTCATTTATAATAAATGCATTTTTTTTTTAAATAGGTATGCAAGAAAATTATTCTGATTTATTTTTAATTATTCTGGAAACCAATCTTAACCTTACCTGTTATTTGTAAATGCGATATACTAGTTTTGAGCACTAGACATATCAATATAGGTAAGACAGATGAATAGTTAAATGTTGAGGTGCTCTTAAGGTCACACTCAAAGATCATACTAAGGACATCAGCCTCCTGGCTGTCCAATCTTAGTAATTTATACTCCGAGCTTCTTCGTTTAATAAAACGATAGCGTCTTTTGTTTTTTGATATTCTTTTCACATACATATTGTATTCATATATTATATTCAAATATTCTATTCATATTCTTACTTTTTCTTAACGTTACTCCTACAGTACATATTCACCAGATAAAATTACAAAATATTATACAATATATACAAAGCGATACAGTGAGAATAAATTAACAATATCAGTGTAAAATTTTAAAGATTGGAGTCAGTTTATGTATGTTCAGCAATAATAACATTCTGAGTTTACACATAAAAAAAATGCAACAAGGAGGAAACTGAAACCAAACAACTATCGTAGGCTTGAGAATTTGACTGACTCATTGTAATAAATTGAAGAGAAGTTCAGATTTATAGACAGTGTGATTTTTTAAATAATTTTGTTTTTAAAGCACGTCTAAAATCAGTCAATTTCTCGAAATTAGTAAGAGCTGATACAATTTTTATAGTATAAGTAATTATTAAATAGAATGGATATGTATGTACTTACAAATATCGCAATTCAACCCCTAACTGACGAACTACAATCAAGTAAGCGTCTTTCCCCCTTAAAGCCTCTTTCCATTTAGGCGTGTTCCCCCCGTTTACCCTAAATATATATTTTTATAAATGAATCAAAAATTATTTTGTATTCACCACTTTACTAATATACACATATATACATGTTTCGAAAGCGATTCTTTCTTCATCAGGAATATATAGAATACTAAAAAATAATAATGTCAAGTATAGACAAATTATAAACATAAACAAAAATTGATTAAAGTAGGTAAGTAATTAATCAAAAATTATTATAGAACATTGAATAACAAATTTATATTAGACATTAAGTTAAATTAAAATTTGAATGCAAAATAATTTTTAACGCCACAAAGTGAATACCAATCTTTTGAAGAAATTATGTAAATTTTTATATTTAAAACTTCAGTAGCTCATGATTAAAATAACCTTGCGAACTAGAAAATGGTTGTATTCACCTAGAAGCAATAAGGAGTAATGCCATATCCCCCCTAGAACTAAGGCTGCAGAGTGCAGATACTTAGCATTCCCGAGATAAATTTGGTGGGAATGATCCATGGGTAAAAATCGATCTCTCTCATGTAGAGGTGTAGCATAAAAAATATGTTTGTTTTTCCCGACCATTGTTAGTGCAGAGACGGTGTCCTCTGGCACTGATACCTGAGATCCACTCGCGAGAATGCTACGCACTAAGCTAAAGTAAAGCACTCTGTATAACTGCAAGGTTCCTCAGTTTCTTTGAATTGTATATGACAAACCCAACATCTTTGTGGCTGATATGCAGATCTTTTTTTTTATGTGAGCATCAGCTTTTAAGCTCGGCTTGAGAGATATTCACGTTCGTTAAGTTTGTTTCGCGTAGGTTTTCTGACAACCTAATCCGACTCGTAACATTCCCGAGTATACTGGAATACCGGCCCCAACTGAAGTAGTTAGCAAGCGTAGTTATTCATTTTTAGTGCCCACAATACTGAGTGAAAGCAGTTTGAAGTATAGATATGTGTTTATTACCTCGTTAAATTACTTATTTCAGATCTCACAATGGAGCTGAACTTTCCAATCTCCAAATTGAGCAATCTTGTAGGGATCCGTTTAACCAATTAGCTTGTGACTTGGCGATTGGTGATAGTGAAAATAATATCTAGTCAGTTGTTTGTAACCACAGTAAACATGTATTTACTTGTAGTGATTTGATTGATTTTTTTTTCTAATTTTCCGTTTATTGTATTATCTGCAAATTCCATTTGCGTAATTAGTAATGTTACAAAAGACAAAATTGTAATCTTTTAAATTCTATGAAATTTTTATCAAAATGTCTGAAAATAAATGCAGTTTTAAAATCAGTGAAGGCAATTTTGAACGTGTTAACCTAAAATTTCATATAGATTTTTTGTCTTTTGATGAAACCTCAAACATTTTCTTAAATACCCGTGTAGAATTTACAGTTAAATAATTCGTGGTATTTCTTGCGTTGGCAGACTACAAAGTGTGTGTTTGGGTGCTGACCCTTAAAATTAGTCGACTTTGGTTCGTACATTTTATCAAAAGAACCTCTTTTTCCAACGTTAGAGTTATTTTTTTAATGTGTTTAAACCTGAACTTTTCCGTTCATTAAAAGTAATTTATCTGATTTTTTTTTTTATAATATGAAATGTTTTTCTCCATTGAGAGCTATGTTTAGCTGCCGGTAATCTTGAATAATCTCAGAAATTTTAATAATCACAGCAGAGAATTTTTGATATCTTATCAAAGTAAAATATACAGTAGGTATTTGAAAAGCTTGCTTGCTTTTTAATGTGAAAAACTGCTCTCAACCGTCTGGAACCAGTGGGACTATGGCATTTCCATTTGGGGAATGTTGCGAGGCTGGGGATAATGGGGAGGGGAAGCAGATAGGGAAGTACCTGGCTATTCAGATCTGATCACCAAACTTGGCTAAAGCGATTTCAAGCGATCTTTCAATTCTGAAAGACGGTCTTCCACCAGGGCGATACTGAGAGTATCTTCCGCTCTGGAACGTACCGCAAATATTAATTTATTTTTACTGGGTTTCTACAGATGTACTCACGTAAGTGAAGACAGTCCAGTTATAAATCCTCAGTTATTATACACAAATTATAAAAAAATTAAAATACTCAAACAAATGAGACATAAAACATAATACAAATATAAGTAAGAGATACAAGCGATACATAATATAACTAGCCAAATTATTGTTACAATTAAGTAATAGCAAAAAGACATCGTTTTGAAACTATAAATTATCGACCTAAATGTATACATTATCACATTCCATCGTTTTATATAGTCGACTCATTTGAGACTTGAGACGGAGGACTTTTATGTAAACCTTAAATCAATCAATTGCCTTCAAGTGAATTGGTGAATTCACACCACAGTAGACTACATTAAAAAGATGACATAAGTAGCATTTTTTTAAAATAAATCTTCTATGTAATACACACTATTCTATGTGCACATATTAATTTCGCACGCCGGGATTTGAACCCGCGAACTTTGGATTCGTTGTTGGGGACATTTCCTCTCGAGCATGGAGGCTGCCGTTATTTGATTTTAAGTTATTTTAATAACCTTTCTACGCTATTTTTTAATATCGGAGTAATTTTTACTTGGCATACATTATTTATGACTGAAGTAATTACCTATTAACTCGGGAATTTTATGAATGTTTATCGGCAATCATCACTGCGAAGTAATGCGTTATTGCCTGTTATTGCATAACTGCGTGTCACTCGAGATTGCGTACGCTATGGAATTTTTTTTAACTCCGATTAATAAATGTTACGGTTACAGTTGTACAATTTTATTTTATTCTTGTTTTCTCTAATCAAAATATGTAAACTATTTTTCAACCGCTTAGCAATAACTTATTTTTCTAGATCTATTACAAAACATTCTTGTAAAAATATATTTTTTAGTTTTTTTTTTATTTATTTTATTTTAGTTATTTTT
This sequence comes from Halesus radiatus, assembly GCA_022606495.2. Lineage (NCBI taxonomy): Eukaryota > Metazoa > Arthropoda > Insecta > Trichoptera > Limnephilidae > Halesus > Halesus radiatus. The sequence goes on along the minus strand of JAHDVE020010844.1, from coordinate 30,153 downwards.
ACATTTAAGTTTACAAAATAACTAATTATAACTCTTATAATATTACGTGTAGATAATGATAATTTATATTAAATTTAAATATTTGTTTTCAGGGAAATGGGGGTGTCATCACCACCGGTCACGGAGCCCCCGTGGGGCTGAAGACTGCCATGCAGACAGTGGGCCCGCGAGGCCCCGCTATGCTGCAGGATGTCGACTTCCTCGATGACATGTCCCACTTCGACAGGGAGCGAATCCCCGAGAGGGTTGTGCACGCCAAGGGGGCCGGCGCCTTCGGGTACTTCGAGGTCACCCACGACATCAGTCAGTACACCGCCGCCAAGGTGTTCGACACCCTCGGCAAGAGGACCCCCATCGCCGTGAGGTTCTCTACTGTGGGAGGAGAGAGCGGCTCCGCTGACACAGTACGCGATCCCCGAGGGTTCGCTGTCAAGTTCTACACCGAAGACGGCATCTGGGATCTGGTCGGAAACAACACCCCCGTGTTCTTCATCCGCGACGCGACCCTCTTCCCCAGCTTCATCCACACCCAGAAGCGTAACCCCGCCACCCACCTCAAGGACCCAGACATGTTCTGGGACTTCCTCTCCCTGCGTCCCGAGTCGCTGCACCAGGTCATGATCCTGTTTTCCGACCGCGGTATTCCCGATGGCTACAGGCACATGAATGGATATGGATCCCATACCTTCAAAATGATCAACGACAAGGGAACTGCTCATTACGTCAAGTTCCACTATAAGACTGACCAGAAGATCAAGAATCTCCCCACAGACTACGCCGCAGAGCTGGCCTCTACCGATCCCGACTACGGAATTAGGGATCTGTACAATGCCATTGAGAACAAGGACTTCCCCAGTTGGACCTTCTACATCCAAGTGATGTCCTTTGCCGAAGCGGAGTCATTCAAGTTTAACCCCTTCGATGTCACCAAAGTATGGTCTCACAAGGAGTACCCTCTGATCCCCGTCGGCCGCCTGGTGCTGGACAGGAACCCCAAGAACTACTTCGCGGAAGTGGAGCAGATCGCGTTCAGCCCCGCCCACCTGATCCCGGGTGTGGATGCCTCTCCCGACAAGATGTTGCAGGGCCGCTTGTTCTCCTACTCCGACACGCACCGCCACCGCCTGGGAGCCAACTACCTGCAGCTGCCCGTCAACTGCCCGTACCGCGTGAGCACCAAGAACTACCAGCGCGACGGGCCGATGAACTTGACCGACAACCAACAGGGCGCGCCCAACTACTTCCCTAACTCCTTCAGCGGGCCCAAGGAGTGCCCGCGCGCCGTGCACCTCAACCCGCCAGTGCCCATCTCCGGGGACGTCAACCGCTACGACAGCGGCACGACGGAGGACAACTACGAGCAACCCTCCATCTTCTGGAAGGACGTTCTCAACGAGCAGGAGAAGAAGCGTCTGGTGGACAACATCGTGGACCACCTCCGGGGAGCGGCCGCCTTCATTCAGGAGAGAGCCGTCAAGAACTTCACCCAAGTCAACGCCGACTTTGGAAGCAGGATCAACGCCGGCCTCTCTCAGTACAAGCGTCACCATGCCAACCTTTAATCTCATCACAAATTTACTGAACTAAAATTATTGTTTTGTTTGCAATTCTCCTTTTAGTTTTTCTTCAGTATATTATTATAATATTTTATATCTTACAAAATCAGAATATAACATCAAATGTTCTTTTATATTATTCTAACGTTTGATCTTTAATGTTTTTGGTTGCAGGGTTCTATTAAATTACGCCAGTCTATTTTAGTACACCACTTTAATATTAATAATATGAACTTTGTAAGTTTTATATTACTTTGTATAAAAATATAATAAAGTCGTAAATAATGTTACCAAAATATTATTTTATCATTTTCCTTCACCCAACTACACACCTTCAACGTAACCCAAAGAAAATATTTAGATTTTTCTCACACTCTAAAGAAAATACAAATTACATATTAAATCAAACCAGCATGAGGTTAAGTAGTATAAAGCCATGTGTTGAATTGATCATAAAATTTTTACGAGTGAATGCATTAATATTTTTTTTTGTTCTATTGGGGTTTTATTGTATAAACATCGCATGGGTGTGTTTTTGTAGTGTGTAGTACGGTTCGCTGTAGGAAGGAAGGAAGCAATTAAGGGGGAGAGGAACGTCGGAGGGGAATTATGTATTAATTCGATTTAATGACAATATTTATTTAACTTAAAATGGAACACAGGTACATTGCTTACATGTATTCTAATATGAACATAATATGTCAGAATAGAATTTAACCTTTTATTCCTGTCAAACCCTGGTTTCATAAATACACTTGCATGTCAAAAAAATATATTTTCTCCATAACTCGAATGAGACTAGGTCACACTTCTTGTCTTCTCCACATAGTCAGCTCGCCTTACTGTGATTGTGGGTCAGAGGATTCTCAGGACCATAATTTCTTTGAGTGTCCTATCAATGACCTATTTCCAAACTTTATGCATGAATCGGTAAAACTTAAATTGAACTCCTTACCATCATTCCCTGTCTTCTAAGTTTCATCTCCCCCCACATTAACAATTTATTAGCAAAATAAATCTATTTAAATGGCATTAAAATTTAAGTCATCGAGTATTAAAAACACATAAATTTACACTTTAACTTATCTGCTTCAATTTTATTTGCCCATATTGTAAAATAAAATAAAATAATTATTTTTATAAACAATAATTATTAGCCTGAAACACTCATCCAAATTGAAAAAAAACCTTCCGAGAAAAGATAAATGTCGCCGACAGGACTCGAACCTGCACCCTTCTGATGCCGGTCAGATGCTCTACCGTTGAGCTACATCGGCTTATCGCAAACCCGCCAAGTTAATCAATATATACTAGTGTTTCATTCAATAATTACTGCTTTTTTATTATATTTCACCTGTAAACAACCAAATTTATTAGTATGAGGAAGGCTTGTAACGGCTAAATCCCTCAATAGATGGCGTCGAGACAAATTATGTCTACATTTATAAAAATAATTGTTACCCTTTGCGCTATGCACAAAAATCTTGTCTTAAAAACTTTAGTTTATCAATTAATAAAATAAAATAATTTAAAATTTTTATAATATTTTATATATAAAAGTAACTAATTTTAAGAACAATCTGTACTGTTAAAATCTGACTGGTTAAACATGGCGAAGATCGCCCTTAATGGGTGAAAGTCATAATATAACAACAACAAAAATGTCAGAATTACAAATTAAACTTTTCAAATTGCGCTTTGCGTATTTCGTAAATTTCAAAACATTTTTATATTGGCCGGCATTTCTTGAAAGATCTATATAGTTTAGCTATTTTATTTTCTTTCCAAAGGGAAGTCTTATTTCATTTGTAGAGTGGTCATGTCTGTGTTAATGTTTATTAATTTTTCGCAAGAATTCAGAATTTTGTTGGCCGTTAAACATTTTAAAGAAAAAATTATTACATTTGAGTATATAATTTGCTTAATGACAATATGTTTAGATCCCTTAGTTTGTTTTTAAACTTTGGAATATTGTTTCGTTTTTAAATTTTTCTGATTGCTCTCTTTTGCAAAACTATTAGTTTTCTAGAATCCCTTTCCTTTGACAAGAACAAAATACTGCTACAATAATTAATATCAGGAACAATGATGGCATTGTATATAGTTTTATATGATTCTGCACTGATGTATTTCTTATCCTTCCGAGTAGTGAGACTTTTTTTCCGATTTTCTTTATAACATATATTGTATTTAGAAATAGTCAGTCTGGAATCTAAAACAACTAACTAACTAACTAACCATCACGCCGTTTCTCCGCAGGGGTAGGCAGAGATGACGGACCGCCAAACAACTCGATCTTGGCATACACTTCTTGCTTCATTCATATTCATACAACGCCTCATACATTCTCTTCTGTTATTCCGACTTCTGACATGGCCCGACTCGAGTATTTGATTCACTTGATCGTGCCATGTCTTCCTCGGGCGTCCCCGGCCTCTTCTTCCATTCACATACGCGTCATATATTCTCCTTACACTCCTTTCTTCGTTCATTCGCTCTACATGCCCAAACTATCTAAGCGTCCCTTTCTTAATCTTGCTCACTACGCTTACATCAGCCTTGCATTCTTTACGAATCTCAACATTTTTCACTCGATCATACATGATTTTATCACACATTCGTCTCAAAGATCTCTGAGACGAATCAAAAACAACACCCGAATATATGTAACGCAATACAATAAACATTATGTTTTTAAAGAGAAAAGTATGTAATATATATATTTAATTTACATAAGTTTAGCACTTATCAAAATCAAATCAGAAATATGACTTTTTACGACCGTCCGCGCCCTACGCATATTTTATAAAATATTAAAATGTTTTAAAAAATGGAGAAAAATAATTGCAATCCTTTCCTGGTATTTTTTTTTAATAAACTCGGCCAAAGTTTTATAATCAGCGTTTTTTTTTTAAAAGGTTGGGGCATGTAGAGCGAATGAACGAAGAAAGGGGTGTATAATGAGAATACACGCCCGAAGAAGACATGACACGATTAAGTGTACCAAATACTTGAGCCGGGCCATGTCAAGAGTCAGAATAACATAAGAGTATGTATGAATGTGAATGAAGCAAGGAGTGTGTGTCAAGACCGAGTTGTTTGGCAGTTCGTTATATCTGTTTACCCCTGCGGAGAAACGGCGTGATGGTTAGTTAGTTATTTAGAGATAGTGTTTATGAAAAAATTATCTGCACAATTTTTATTTGTTAATTTCTTCTCGACATTTCATAGAAAAGTCTTATTGTATTTTTTGAGGATATTAAAGATTTTAAAACATAGATATCCGACGTCCTTCGCTCCCTTAAATACCTACATATTATAACATTATATTTATTAAATCTATTTGGTTAGCCAAACACTTTTATGCTTAGTGTGGTAATTTTTTGTAGATACCTTAATTTTTTTTATATAGGATCTGTTTCCGATTTCTATGCGTGTTCACCTAACCCAGTATCAGTTCTAATAAATCATTCATTACAAATTAGTCGCGATTTGTTATCAGTAAAAGCTGTTAAGCTCCAAAAATACTGATAAAACCTATCAATAATATTATTTGATTATATAAAACCCCAAATCGCTAAAATTATATAGGCGTCAGCATATTATGATGTTATTAGTGCTATAATATGTTGATAATGGCAATTCGTATTGTTTCCATGACAGAAATAGTCTATTTTATTACTTGGGCACCTGTATAATATATTCTGTGTCTCTGAGAAATAAATATATATTCTAATTCAGGTAACATTATTTCTAAGGGTTCCATAACAATTCAACACTTATGAATCGGCACTTGTTTCGAATCTATCCGTTTTGAACACCGATTTAGATACATTTTATTCTTGGGGACCATATAACTGTTCTTCATTGGATATACCTTTTTTATTCACTTATTTATTATATTTCATCGCCTTGTGGGCAAGGGTTCTATACTTAGCGTAAAGTCAAATACTTTGTTTAGGTATTTTATTAGATGTAAGATATAAAGATGAAAGAAATATTAACTAGGTACGTAGTTTACTCTAGCAAAGATTTAGGAAGAAATGAGGTGAGGTACGAAATGTACCCTAGCTATGATGGAAGAGGAATGAACCCGGGATATAGGATTCATAAGTTTTATAAAGGAACTTTAAAAGAGTTGCGCAAAGATATTTTAGAAAGTTAGTGGGTATTCAGAGTGGAAGATATTCTCAATATCGCCCTGGTGAAAGGCCACCATTCAGAATTGAAACGTTGCTTGAAATGGCTTTTAGTCGTGTTTGGTGACCAGACCTGAATAGCCAGGTATTTACCCACCTTCTCCTTCCCCTCTCCAAAACCTTCAGCCTCACAATATACCCCAATTGGGGCTGCCATAGTCTCACTGGTTCCAGACGGTTGGGAGCAGTTGGGACTCTTGTGGGGTAAAAAAAATCCTAGAAAAGTCTTTCAGGTTCGAAAACAATAGATTAGTTTACAAATTTGGGGGATATGATAATAACCACACTCCATAAAATCACACCGGCGATCTATCTAGCCTTTACAACTTCAGATACCTACTCATCTCATACTACCACCGACCTATTTTCACTTTCTTCTTTATATATATATATGTACTATTTATCTTGTTCTTTTATTAATATAAAATCAAACACATACATTTCAACTAGACCGACCCCCTACCCTCCCACCCCCTTCCTTTCCAGATCTCATAACAAAATACATGTAACTTTTAATTTCATATTTCTTCTTTATTTTCTACAATTATCTCTTTAATTTTTTTTAAATTTTTTTAGAAAATCACTGGATTAACTCATATATAAATACCCAAGTGGAAACCTGTAAATAGTCAGATTTGTATCACTTATTCATTACACTTCATTCTTTATGTAAACTGTCGTTCTCCCAAATAAAAAAATAAAAATAAATTAATAAAATTAAATAACCGTTATATTTTAAGCAATAACCATTCACAACTACAATTGAGTTTGGGTTTTGCCTTGGGGATAGTTTTATTGCGGTATTTATAATTCTGATATGGGATACCTATTTTAATAGATACCATAACAAAAGTGTAGTGGGTGACATTGTCTGGTCAAAGGATTAAGATAAACAGTATCTAAGAATTCGAAAAGTAGGTAGACAGTTAGGGTCAGATGGGTAGGAACATTCAAGTGATATAAAGTTATTAATAGAAAAAATAGCCGGTAAACTTAATCTAAACTAACCAAATTAACCTTTTTTTAATTATGTTAAAAAAAATATATTTATATAATTGAAAATACACTTTGTATATACCACTTTACTTAAAATATATAAATATTTCTACATGTTTCGATAGCAATGCTATCATCTTCAGGAATAAATGAATACTATTCATTTATTATTTATTATTTATAGTATTCATTTATTCCTGAAGATGATAGCATTGCTATCGAAACATGTAGAAATATTTATATATTTTAAGTAAAGTGGTATATACAAAGTGTATTTTCAATTATATAATTAATAATGATGCCACAAAGGTATCAATCATTTGAAGAAATTATAAAATATATATTTGATCAAATTAGGTTTTCTTGTTCTTCATATCGTACTTTTAACGACTATATCACTTTTAAAAAGTGTATTGAATTATCCGATCACCGATTCGAAGTGCTCTCAAGTGGTTCGTGGTTGCATATCAATAAAGGCAATGATCGCTTATACGGGACATTTTAAAAAATATTTTTACTAGAAAGAAAATGGAGGGAGAAGAAAGAAAGAAATATGAGATGTCTTGAAGTTCAAGACTTAAAATCTATCTAGTCGTTAAATTATTGATAATTTAACTATACAGAATAGATAGGAACGGGTTAGACGTTTTTCCGATAATACCTCTGTGTATGTCTCACATTATTACAGAGATAAAAATGGTATACGAGTAAGTACCAACTTATATATATTTTTTTATTTGTACTTTGTTCTTTAGATTTCCACCGCACCACAAAAAATCTGTTATTACAGGTCTTGCCAGTTTGCGTTTTGTGGTATTTGATTGTTAAGATTAGAAGTCATCAAAAAAATTGCGTGGCACCGGTCGTAAGGAATATAATAGAAGATAAAACAAAATTACACATGTCAGATAAGTGTAATAATCGGATTAGATTGGAACGTGTAGTAATCCATATATATAACACACATATGTAATAACATAGCTAAAAATTCATTCAAAATTAAACTGATGCGTTCAATGTACTGTTGTATCATTTTTTTAACAACTTCCTTCTTCCCAGTGAGGCTGTCATTATGTTTAAGCGTCAATATGCACTAAAAATTCCCAAATACGCAATATTAATATCGAAGTATGTATTAATAATTCCAAAACATTAAATAATATTGTCCTGTGAAACCCATTTCTTCGGGAAATTTTTGATTTCACTGTTGAAAAACACCGGTAGTAAAGTCAAAAAAATTCATTTCAGCAGGAGCAAGTGAAATTCGAACATGGCCAATCTCTTTACTGGCTTAGAAAAATAACCTGTTTCTTTAGAAAATATTTTTTTTTTACCATTTCTTAGATCATGTTTTGAAGAATAACATAGCTAAAATATGCAATAATGACGATAAAACCTCAAAAATGCACAAACGACCAAAAAGGCTCCAATATGCATTGTACATATAATGCGTGTCTAGTTATTATTCTAGTAATAGTAACCACCTCACATACCTGCACACAAATTACCAACGCTTGCATGTACTAGAATAGAATAGAATATATTAGAATATAGTCACATTGGTGACTAAATTCTAAAATATTGATCATATATTATTTAAATGATAATTACACACTTGAATGCAGGTGTTCTAACTTATTTATATTTATTTAGTACAGGATATACATATACATTTGTTTATAACATGCTTTAACTGTCAATAATAATCAATATGTACAATAAACAACAATGAACATTATCTAGCAAAAATGATAATAAGAATGAAAAAGAAGTGAAAGGTCGAAAACATATTATAAAGTAGGTGTATCAACTAACTCCTCATTGTCACCTGTGCTGGTGGTACACTGTTTTGATTAATAAATGGCTTCATCACATTATCAGTTTGATATTAATGTTAAAACTTTTTTTAAATAGATTAATTGTGTCATTAAAAATATCTATTTATATTTCTTAATGTCTGCGGTAAAGGAGAGAAATATGTCATATTTGTGTTACAGGTTTTAATATTGAAAAAAATGTCTTATATCCCCCTTGTTGATTTTCTCGTTGGTGTATTAATGTTGATTTGTGATAAAATGTTTGAAGTATCAATTGATGCATGTATAATTTTGTACAGAAATTTGACGTCTGACTGACAGAGATTATAGTGCGAATATATTCCACTGAAGAGATAAACTGATAGAAGTTGTGTTATGGGCGTGTCTGGTGTGCCCGAACTCGCGAAGTAAGGCCAATCGTCCATCGCGTGAAATCGAGCAAAATTATTCAATATCGAAATTCTTTCTTAAACAGGTAATCAATTTAATTGACCTCTCTGGGGACAGGAGCCGTGAAGTCTTGTGTACATTAGCGACATCAGTTTACAGTAGAATTATTTTTAAGAGATTCTGTATCGTAGGATTTCTGAGGGGCAAGGGGGGACTGCGGGTGAATGTTCCAAAATAATTCGAAACCACTCGGTTTGCACAAATACATTCATATGTGCGCTCTTTAAAATGATTTGCCTACACGGTATTGCGTATTTATTCGAAATTCTCAGCAATGTATCTGAAATTACTGTTAAAAACGTGACTGCAGGCCTTAAGAATGTTTTAACAGGAAGCAACGGCCTAATAAATATTAGGACGCATTACTGATAAATTCACAGGATTTCCTAATATTTTCGCATTACGATTACGAATATCTTGACAGTCTTCAGTTATGAAGTTGTGAATTCTTTCTTGTCGTTTGGGTGTCATAATTGATTTAACAGTGAACGTAATGCCCTGTGACAACTATTACTATATCTAAACAAAGAAACATTCATTTGAAAATTTTATTTCTTTCCAAACATTTTTTTTTTAAATATATTGAAATAATAAAGTTCTTAAGTAGGTACATAGTTGTGTTTTCCACTTTGAAAATATTCTACCCAAACAAACCTTCTTATTTTGAATATGTAATCTGTGGCTAACTAGAGTGGTATAGCTATAGGCTAACCTCTATATAACCTGGCGGGTTCAATGTTTTTCATACTAATTTTAAAACGTTATTGCAACAGTTTTACATATTAGATTCTACTCAAACTACTCTCTAAACCTTTCCGGCACTAATAAGAACAAACTGTACTATTTTCAGCGAAAAGGGTCAAGTAATTTTCGAGGACAGACAGACGAACATTCATTTTTATATGTGGAGAAGAACAAGAAGACTATGTAATACTATATAGATCACAATTCCTGGGATTATTTGTTCAATCGGTAGCCAAGAACGAATGGTTTTAGGTATACATTAAAGCAAATTGGATGAATTTTTGCTTGACAAGACTTGATCAATGTGCGTGTCAAATATGCAATCTAGAATGAATTATTGTAAACAATTACTTTAACCCTTAGGGTGTCATGCTTTTTAGTGTGCCAATATCTGAGTATTTTCGATAATTTTTCTAGTAGGTATTCGTGGACCTCAAGAACATACAAATTTTAATGTAGATGTTATGTGTACCTGCCTATCTGGCCCTAACTATCTACCTACTTCTCGAATTCCTCTAGCTATTGTTTACCTTAATCCTTTGACCAGACAATGCCACCCAGTACACTTTTGTTATAGTAGATATTTAAATAAGAATTCCATCACATAATTATAAATAACCTAATAAAACTATCCCAAAGTCAATTGTAATTGTTAACGGTTACTGCTTAAAATATAATTGTTAATGTCACATTTCCCACATTTTCAAACTAATCTATTGTTCTCGTAAGACTTTTCTAAGAATTACCACTAACTTTCTAAAATATGACGGTGCAACTCTTTAAAAGTTCTTGTATAAACCTTATGAATCCTATATCCCGGGTTCAGTCCTCTTGCATCATAGCTAGGGTATACCTCGACCTCAGTTCATTTCTTCCAAAATCTTTGTTAGAGTAAATTACGCGCCTAGTTCATAATTCTTTCATCTTTATATCTTACCTCTAATAAAATACATAAACAAAGTATCTGACTTATACTAAAACTACAACCCGAGCCAACAATAAGAAGATCAAATTTAATATGAATATGAAGTGAAGAAAAAAAGGTAAGTTCAGTTCAATGGTCCCCAAGAACAAGTTGTATCTAAATCGGTGTTAAAAACCATAGCTGGCAAACCAAGTGAATATTTTATCTAATTTAATATGAAAATATACATTCTTTGCAGTATGCTGAGTATGAAGCAAACCCTTAATTTGTATATTTAAACTATATCTTTATTTATTGAGGAGAAAACACAAATAGGTATAACCAAAAAGCGAAAAAATTAATTTAACAAGATCAGAAACTATGATAAAATAACACACCTACTCTTTTATGGCATCTCTCTCAATCACACAGTCACTAGTTGACAACCCATAACTGGTTATTATGATGTGCTCTTAGATCTTCACTTTTTACCCCACCCCCGGTTGGCGTGCTAAGGGTTGGTTGCGTTGGCATCCCGCTGTATGCGCGTTATGCCAACTATGCCCAAGTGTTTTCGTCTGGCGATTGGCAAGGCCCGCGGGAAAATGAATGACTAAAAATACACGACATCTGGTATTACTCATCCATCGTTATTAGACATTAATCACAGGGCCCGCTACCGCTGCCCGGTCACTATCACGTCTATTGTGCTGCAGTGCTGCAGTGCTGCAGTACTTACATACATTCAACATGTTCGATCAGATTATTACATTCAATAGGCTTATGTTTGTAGCCATTGAAGAGATAAACCGATAGATGCGTGCTGTGGGCGTGTCTGTGTGATCGAAGTAATCTAAATTTCATCTTTATTCGGGTGAAATCAATCAAACATTTTCAGATATCCAATTCTTCCTTGAATAGAAAATCCATTTCGTTGTTCTGTCTGGATCCGAGGAATCGAAAGGTCTTCAGCGAAAGCTTTATTAATTTTCTTTTAAATTCTTATGCTCTAGCATTATCAACATTCTCGAAACGCCACAGATTTTGCAAAGGTTTGTTATGTCTAGAATGGGAACAATATGTCTTAAATTCGAAGCACGATATCGATAAAAATGACGCAAAATAAACAGGTCTCATTAGTTCAGTGTTAGAACGTTGTCTCGATAAGACAGTGGTCCAAGGTTCGAACCCCAGATACGACTAATACCTTTTTAGTGTCTTTTTCGGTTTCGTATTTCATTTCAAATTTGTAAATATTATCTTCCTCTCTGATTAAATATTACAATGAGTTTTATAAGCTTCGATAAGTCATTCCAATAAATTGAATATTCTTATAAAATTTGTAAATATTATCTTCCTCTCTGATTAAATATTACAATGAGTTTTATAAGCTTCGACAAGTCATTCCAATAAATTGGATATTCTTATAAAATTTGTAAATATTATCTTCCTCTCTGATTAAATATTACAATGAGTTTTATAAGCTTCGATAAGTCATTCTAATAAATTGGATATTCTTATAAAATTTGTAAATATTATCTTCCTCTCTGATTAAATATTACAATGAGTTTTATAAGCTTCGATAAGTCATTCCAATAAATTGGATATTCTTATAAAATTTGTAAATATTATCTTCCTCTCTGATTAAATATTACAATGAGTTTTATAAGCTTCGATAAGTCATTCCAATGAATTGGATATTCTTATAAAATTTGTATTACAATTTTAAACTGTTTTTAATTTATTTAACGAGCATAGAGCTTTTCCATAGAGCTTTACACCTTACTGTTTGAACATAGAAATAAATAATAATAAAAAATACAGTGTTAAGGGAGTTATATAAAATAAAACAGTCAATTACCTATACCCACACACAGGCACTTAATGAGTTCTTATTTAAATTTAAGAAAAAAATAATTTATATAATAATAAGTCTGTCGAATTGATCACTTCGGCGGGAATAAACCTTTCAAATGGTACTAAATAATAAATGCAATTTAGAAAGACGCACATAAATAAACATTCGAATAAACTAATTGTTTTAGTTTTGACCCAGTGTCGTAACGGTAAACATCAATAGAACAATACTTATTAGCAAGACTGTGCAGTCTTCGAATGGGAGAATTTGTGAAATAGTTATTTGCAGTCGTGTATTATGGTTAGGTACACGTAAGGTAATAAGGTTCGTTAAATCTAGGGCGTCCAATCTGCCATTCGCTATTTTGAAGACACTAAATCGCTCACTGCGCGCCTTACTGATAAACCGATTAGGTTGAGTAAGTCCATTAAAGAAGTATAATTAAGATCTTAATGAAGAATCCTAAGATTAAATCGAGGCTCATCAAGAAGTTATGAATCGTAAAAAAGTTGAAAGAGAAGCTATGCTACTCTACCCCCTTTTCAAGTGTAAGATGTCTTAAAAATAATAATATTTCAGGGATCAATATTCTTCACATTAGTAGTAAAGGTAAACGCTTAGATAATTTAGATGCCTTGGAAATTAAGAAATCCCTCAATAATAATGAGTCCATAATTAATAATCAAAAAACCTACAGCCCATTTAAGATAGGTTTTTTTTTCAACCTCTCCTTATTCCTTTCACCCCTCCCTCAATCTTTATCTCTTCCCCCAGTCTTTACTAATCCCTAGCCACGCCCTCCGCCCCCATTGTGCCACTTATTATGTATGTTCTTCCATAGTTTTGTAATATTGTTTAATATAAACTTTCCCCTGACGATGGAACGGTTGTTCCGAAACCGGTAGGCGTGTAAAATAAATGTGGTTAAACAAAGTTTGAGTGTTTCATTTGAATAAAAAGATATTTCTTATTTATTAATTTTATTTTAACTCAGATTCAAAAACATCAAAAACCCAACATTTGGACAAAAAACTTCTTATAATATGCTACTAAACTCCACAACAAAATACCACTGTCCTTCAAAAATCACACAAGCCATAATAAATCAAATAAAACACTGGATACGTTACACAGGGAGATCTGAAATAGAAAATATTATTAATACCAAATACAGTGAAAATGTAAGATAAAATTAACATATTTGATACCTAATAGCAAATTATAATGGACGGTCTCCGTGGTTAAGTGGTTACGATCCTTGGCTACGAATCAGGAGGTCGCGGGTTTAAATTCCACGCGCAAGTAAATTTTATTTGAATAAATTGTGTTATTTCACAATTTCTTAATTGAAAATATTATGTAGTATATTTGTGGCACGTTCCACAGTGGTAGATACTGTCAGATATCCATTCAGAATCGAAATGTTGCTTGAAACGGATTTAGTTGCGTTTGGTGACCAGTTCTGGATAGCTAGGTATTTCTCTGCTTCCCCATCTTCCTCTACTCCATCTCCTTTCCCTTCTCAAAACCTTCAGCCTCACAACATACCCCAATTGAAGATGCCATAGTCTCTCTGGCTCCAGATGGTTGGGAACAGCTGGGACTCTTCTGTGGTATCACATAAAAATAAAATAAAAATGTCGATCAGAATAATATGTAAGATAGAAATCAATCTGCAAGTTAAGTAATATGATTATGTAGTTAAATTAAGTTAAGAAATAGGATTATGTAGTTATGTTAAGTTAAGTAACAGGATTATGTAGTTACGTTAAGTTAAGAAATAGGATTATATAGTAAAGTTCAGTTAAGAAATAAGATTATATAGTTAAGTTAAGAAAGCAATATATGTATCTATATTTATATATATAATAAAAAAGTTTCAATACATTTTTAAAGGATTTTCAATTTGCGAGGCCGGTAAGGGTACCGCTCTAGGAACCATTCATTGGATAACCAGTCATAGATCACCCCAAATGGTTAGCTACGTTTGCTGACTTAGCAGGGCCTCCGTTGTGGAGTTATGTGCTATGTACACAAACTTCAAGATATTTCAGTACATATAATAATACATATATAGTAATAATGACGCGGAACAGCAGCAGCTTCAGAGGTAAGTGGACCCGAGGAATTCGAACCGCGCTCGATGCGTTTTACTTCCTCGAGCGCGCTGTTAAATAAAACAGGTCAGAGCACATTCACGTGCCCTATTTATACGTATTATTGTCAGTGCTCAAACTCGACCGGAGCTAACCGGAACGCCTATCCGATTCCAAAACAACCTGTCTCACCGCTCCTGTTCGTGCAAAAAAAAACCTTAAAGAGAAATGTTTTTGTTTTGTTATTAATGTTTATTTTGTTATTGATGGAGAGCCATTTCCAGGTTTATGTAACTTAAGCAATCTACATCACAACCCCCAGATTGACAATAACTGGAAAAATGAAATGTATAAGAGACTAGCTGATGTGTACCCGGCCTCGCTCGGGATTTGGAATAAAGTTATGATGTTGTGAATTCTTGCTTGTCATTGGGTGCCATAATTGATGTGACAACGAAAGTAACTATCTCCAAATAAAGAAACATTCATTTGAATGATTTATTTAATTCCAAACGTTTCTTTTTTCTCTTATATCTAAATCATATATATATATATAAAATAATAACTTTCTTAAGTAGGTACTCGTGTTTTCCATTTTGAAAATATTATATTGCCCCGGATAGGCAGAGGACCTGGGTTCGAGTCCCAGATGCGACTGAAATCTTTTTAGCTTCTGTCCTTTTAATAATAATAATAATATTCGGATGATTTTTATAGCGCCGTTTTGTCCGGTTTCATCTTTCGTTTAGGTTATGTTAATATTATTTTTTTCAATGATTAAATATTACAATGAGGTTTTTAAATCTCAATAAAAATAATTAATAATTAAAAATTCAATATGTTATTCATAATAAATTGAATATTACTTCTAGATTTACAGAAAAGTCAATAGATCTCCCATATAAATAAATTCGGATAGGTATATCCGAGAACCCATCTAGGTTGTAAATATGTTCGGGTAGAACATTCCAATTATAACAACAACAGCAAAAAAAGGAAGCAGCCAAAAAATATGGGACTTATTTATTATATGAAGAAGAATGTCCCGGGGTGTTCGTTTGCTTTCTATACAAATCTACAGTTTTATTTCGAATTTGATGACATTTTGCACCCTTGACTTTCGAAATAAGAGAAAGGTCACTGTCTATATGAGATATTGAAAGACTACCCATTTCCACCCCTAAAGCATAATTTTGGTACTTCTTAGTGAAATTTTGCATACTTGCCATTCAA
Organism: Halesus radiatus; assembly: GCA_022606495.2. NCBI lineage: Eukaryota > Metazoa > Arthropoda > Insecta > Trichoptera > Limnephilidae > Halesus > Halesus radiatus. The sequence continues at coordinate 14,300 of JAHDVE020010844.1, read as the reverse complement.
AATAAGAGGAAACCTAATGTGTACCATAAGGGTAGCGGTAACACATCACAACCTCAAAACTTTCATCAAAACCATTCATAACTCTGGGCAACGCCGGGTACTTCAACTAGTATAGGATAAAATGAATAATTCAAATTGGGAATATGATATCGATAAAAATAACCGAATGTAATTAGGTCTCAATAGATCAATTGGTAGAGACGTTAATCCCGGTAAGACTAGAGGGTCTGGGCTCATGTCCCAGTTGCGACTGTTTCCTTTTTATTTTCCGTGTCTTTATCTGTTTCATGTGTTTGTTCGTTGCTGATTTTATTTTCTTCATTTTGGTTATAAGCTTCCATAAGTTATTCCTAATAAATTGATAGGTAATAATTTTAAATAGTATTTTTCTTACGCATTTGCTTTTTATTTGGCTATTATTTTTCTTGTTTGTTTATTTTATTATTTTTAATGTGGTTCTTTTATTATGCTTATTTTTCATCTATTTTAACTAGGTATATATTGCTTTTCTTTTATTATTCTTTTTATCAAGTCCAGCAGAAGCAGAGGAAATATTGTACATTAATTATCGCTTAATCGTAATGCATTTAATGAGCACGTGTTTTTCTGACGGAGCAGTCGTATAAAAATAATTTTAAATATATATTTGTATATAATGGCCAGTGACAATCAGCCACATATGACCAACGAATGGTTTATAATCAATAATAATAGGAAGGTTTGTATTCCCAGTCCTTTATATAACATCAATAGAATTGCCTATGACTTTAAGAATATAAATAACCTGAAAACTCTTTACTGCTCACTAGTTCGCCCTCATCTCGAATATCCCAGTGTCATTTGGTCTCCTTTCTAAAATAATTTTCAAAGTTTCAATTTTTCAAAGCCCGCCAAAACGCTCCAAATCTATGGCCAGTGGGTTTTGATCAGTTTTGAGGTTAGAATGTCAAATGTCGAAACAAGGATGAGGTTTACCGTACACAATTTTATATTATATTCATAGTAAACCATTACTAAACTTGAGTAATAAAATTGTGTACCTTTTTAGAAACTTTAACTTAAACAATAATAATAGTATTGATCATTAACATTATCATAATATCCGTATTGATAATCGGTTTGCTCATGAATACCCTAAATTCTTTCATTAATAATGGTTTTTTTATACTGAACAACAATTATACAGCTAAAGTTACCCAAATTATGTTGCATAATAAGCACGTATTTAAAATACAAAACAAAATCGACAAATAAAAATGTCCTTACTAAACCAAAAACAGAATGCACACGTGACGTCAGATATTTAAAATACACTGTTACCAACATAACAAGGTGTTTTGATGAGATGATTTTTTACACTTTTTAATAACGATTTATAATTTTAACGTATATAATAAAAGTTATATATTCAGAATCGGAGTTTGCTGATCTGTATGAATACATATTTTTATAGCCATTATATTTTTATCTGTAGTTCCTTATTGAATGGAGATTAGGGTGAGGAAAAAGCGATTACCCCTATGATGAAATTGAACAAACCTTAAACATTTCTTCATTGGAAAAGCGTTAGAAAGACTTTGTACTAATTTTTTTTTTCAAAATTATTAATTGTATTATTGACTTTACTCTTTGTTGCAACATTCCTTGCCGTAAACTCAGAAACATGAATTGATTTTCCTCAATAAAAACTCAACTAATTACAGGGAGCTTTCTCTACTGTCTAGAATGTCGAGACTTATTAAAACTTATTATTATTATTATTATTATTATTACTTAAAGTCTAAATGATTTGTGTCAGTCTTTACGAAAATAAACTTCGAAGAATATCATTTAATATGTCTAACATCTTGGACTCTACCAAAACCTCTTTCAGGCTTTGCCTTGAATGTTCTCTCAAGTGTATATTTCTGTCCTATTTTTGTCATCGCTTCATTCATTTAATACGTATTATGTGTCTTATTTTTCCATAGCTCTTGTTTGTCTCATTTAGTGTTGTTTATTTTGTGTAATTGGACATGGTCCGTTAATATAAAAATAAATTCATAACCATATTCATCGATGGTTATTAAAATAATATAGAATTGTTAGTCACGCGTGGTAAGTCGTTGCTAGTGTAATAAAATATACAAAGAATATTTCGCTGTTAATATGACCTCGGTAAACATAATAATACCGTAAAATGTCTTTATAATGATGGTATTCAATAATATCAACATTAACAATTCAAACATTGATTTTTTTTCGGATTCACTGGCCACATTTAAAAGGAGAATCTTGGCAATAATCTAAACTGCTCAATGCGCATACATATGGCATCGCTTCTATAATATGTAGATTATTATTTCTCACACCTACAAATACATTCACACATGCACACACACTTATACACTACACATATCGTCCGGTAATTACATGTATAAATCAGAAATTACAAAGGAACATATTATACTTTGGAAATTTAATTTCTGGAAATAGTTTTTCACTGTAACAAATGTACTGTTTTGTTTATATGATAAAATAATAAATAAATAAAAAAATTTAAAAAAACATTGACGTTAAGGATCGTCGGTTTAATAAAGTTGGAATGGAAGGGTATACGACCGAGGAAGGTGTGGGTGTGGAGGTATCTTGCTTTCAGATCTGGTTACTAAAAATTAATTAATGAAACTATTTTTGAATATTTCGCATATAAATATACTTAATATTCTAAAAATAAGATTTAAAAAAATTATCGGTTTTATAATCATGTGGTCATTCATACATCAGGGTGGTCTTTAAACGCCGCTAATGAGGAATTGATAAAATCTCTCAACATCATATTTTTCTCACAGACCTACTTATCGTTTAAGAATCTATTTGAGTCATGCCTCCTCTCCTACCCAAAAGGTGGGGAACTGACCCAAATGTTCCGATCTCAGCTTGACGGAAGTTCCTAGGCAGGTAAACAAAAACACTCTGTTGAAATACAGTTGCGTTCTTGTAAATAAATCGTTAAATTGATAAAGATCGTTCAAATTACTACAAGACATTGCAAGATAAATAATCGTGGAATCATAGCGCGTGTAATTTTTCCGGCGACCTTCTTCTAGTTACCCGCATTCAGTAGTCACATGGGAATAATTAATATTTAGGCGCCTTTATTACGTTTATTATTCTGTTGAGCAAGGTCCCTTCCTTCATCAGGGCTTTGAAAAAATATTGTGAGTTTTGTATTTATTTCTTATTGTTCACTGTGATTAAAAGACATCAAATTACGTAGGTAATATATGCTAAGGGGTTTTACTGATAAAGAAAATTCTGACTCTTTCATCTGTTTGTGATAAAAACAACGTACAGAAGCGAGAAACACTAATGCAGCAAAGAACTCACCAATTACTCACGTGATCACAACATATACCCACTATGATAAATTAATATACGTTTTTCATGATTCTTTACTAATATACAAAACAAATTTAAGACTACCCTTTATATTTCTTTAAGCTTTTATTCATAGCCAATTACTAACTAACTAACTAACTAACCATCACGCCGTTTCCCCGCAGGGGTAGGCAGAGAGGACGGACCGCCAAACAACTCGATCTTCGCATACACTTCTTGCTTCATTCACATTCATACAACGCCTCATACATTCTCTTCTGTTATTCCGACTTCTGACATGGCCCGACTCGAGTATTTGATTCACTTGATCGTGCCATGTCTTTCTCGAGCGTCCCCGGCTTCTTCTTCCATTCACATTCGCGTCATATATTCTCCTTACACTCCTTTCTTCGTTCATTCGCTCTACATGCCCAAATCATCTAAGCGTCCCTTTCTTTACAGTTACAATTACAGTTCTTTATTTCATAACTACTCTACACTTCTCCACACCATCTCTCACACACTTTCTTTCTTTTTATTATTATTAGTCACACATACATTCAATAGTTAAGAAGCATTCTCACCCCAGAAAAAAATGAATAAGATATTGTATGGACATACGTAATAGGTACTTTAACAATATATATTTTTATATACCAACCTTTATATTCATTACACATGAATTACTTTTTTATAGCATAGTCGTCTGTTTATACTTATTTTCAGTATACTCTTTAGCCTGATGAGGAAAGCTTTGCTTTCGAAACATGTTGGTATTTTAAATTAAAAAAAGTGGTGTAAACAAAGTTATTCTGATTAATAAATTAATTGAAAATTAATTTGTATTCACCACTTTGTATTCTATATATTCCTGATGAGGAAAGCATCGCTTTCGAAACATGTAGAAATGTATATATTACTAAAGCGGTGGTTACTAAGTAATTTTCAATTCATTTATTTATAATGACGCCAAAAAGCGAATACCAATCTTTTTAAGAAATTATTCTTATTAATTTAATTGTTTATTATTCTCTGTAAATGTATATCACGGCTTTCCTACAATTCACTGTGAAATGCCCGTAGTATTTCATGTGTGTTTATAGTCTCTGAGGTGTCTGGGACAAAAAGGTTTATTGCAGATTTATGAAGTGGAGCGACGCTAAAGTGAAGAACAGTACGAGGAGAGAAAATGCAGAGTTAGATGGCAGCCAAGAACCGAGCGTGGGCAGGAGTATTTATACCCTCCTGGTCCAACGCGCTGCGGGCGCTCAGTACTCCTCCCGCGCGCACCACGACCGCATCACTCTATCATCAGGTGAGCTCCTGCTCTGCTCTGCTCCTGCCATGCTCCTGCCATGCTCCCGCTTCCCACCTGATCCCTGCTCCCTGGTCTGGCTGAGTCCCCAGCCCTGCCACCGCCACCCTGTCATCCCACCCTTCTCCCCCAGTATTTCCTCTCCATTTGCACCCCCCCGTGTCTATTGTTAGAGGAAGTAACATAATCGCGGATCCGAATCGACCTCCGGCTGATCTGCCGCTCTTACTTTCCGTGTGCCATAAATGGATAATTAATCAGATACACGCTGCGGCGCGATTTTTGCAAGTGGTTTGGTGTAAATATAACTCGGCATTTTATTTGTGACGTTCTCTCCGTTTCATCACCAAATACGGAGTGTTTCCGAAGTGGGAAAATAGATTTAAAAAAACTTAAACAAAGCCAAAACCATAACATTCACTAAAAAGTGCGCATTGCGATGTATTAAAGGTATTTACTATAATGTTCATGGATTTAGATTCCCGTGAAAATTATTCCCCGATAGCCCTAGAATACCGTTTGCGTGACCGCACCATAATCCCCCTGCTCAAAGTGCTTAAACGATTATTTTGCTGATAAACACGATACCGAAGCAATTCAAACGATCCATAAAAATACTTCCGGTTGTAATGTAATATCTGTACATCGATAAATCGTGTTACGGCGGTTGCCAAACTATTTGTGGAAGTCCGAAGATCACAAGTAAATAACTCTCCTCTGTACCACAACATAAAAATATCTGAAATACATACGTCAACACCGAGAATCTAAATATTTGGGTAAATTGTTTATTTTTTTTTTTTTTTTTGAAAAGTGGTAATTAACACGTTGGTTATAATAGCCCAACCTATATCTCCCGGGTAGTCATGGCGGCGGAGGTACCCGCGTGCCTCGATGCCGCGGGTCGTAGAAGTCGGTGGTCGGTCCCTGCGGCTGCGGCGAGGAATGCCCGAGCATGACGGATGGCTCTCTGTGAAGGTTGCTTGAGTAGGCCCGCAGCCACCTGATGCTGCCGAGAATGTTAAGGAAAGTGATAAATTTAACCGTTACGAGAATAGCTCCTGTTATGACCTTTCAGCGGCCGCCCTGGGATTTATATCCAGTGGAGTAGTTTCCTTCGCCCGCTTGCCCCGCACCGCACATCTCAGAATAATTCTTTCATTTTGTGACCTATTTCACGCGCCTCAGCGATTGTTTTGCGGTAATTTACTGACACGCTTGCGTTGTTGACGCTCCAAACCTCCAGCGCTCAGTTTTAGCAATTATTTCATCTTAAGATGGTTTCTAAGTGTTTGCAATTTTATAATGTTGTGATTTATTAACTGTTTTCGCTCTTCTTTATTCCAGAAACTTTTATTGGTATTTATTGTTTATGTTATTTGCTGTATCATGCGTATGTTCATATCTAATTCAACTGTATTGCATTATACCTGTTTCTTTATACTTGTTTTAAGATCCATCGTTCTTCTTTCTTCTTCATCGACTTTTGAACAAATGCCTCCTTGAAATGATTTAGTTTTATCGATTCCATCCATCCAGCCAAGAGTTTCCTTTAAATCGTCAGCCCATCTAATTTGCCGCAATTCTGTTTCTCATTCCTAACCAATAATAAAAACATTCGATGAAGCTTCATTTACAAATTCATCCTTTAGCTGTGCTACATGCCCAGCATAGTCCCACTCCATCTGTAATTAAGATGATAATGATAGCTACCTTGGCCTTACTTCTAATGCAACATTGCGTGTTGTCGTAAGGCATGCAAAGGCATTCAAAACTCTCGGATAACTTCGTTTGTATCGTTCTGATGAAAACAATCAAAGTTAGATGTAAAGAAGTGCTGGTGAATAGTTAATTAAAAAGGTAAAATTGGTGATACGGCCTTGTTTGAGATATTCACAATACTATTTTTTTTGTGTTTACGACAATTTATTGTAAAGCCACATTTACAGGTTCATTAATCTTTTAAATCGGCGGCAGAATGCCAAGACTAGCAGCACCCTTATTTTTTTTACATATATTATGTATTCTCCTTAAGGGAATAATAACACATGTAAAATAATAATTTACGCTTATATTTTTTACATATATTTTCATAATGTGAACTGATTCGTAGTATAGATTAATCTAAATGGTGATTTCACTGATAGCTTCGCCTTAAAACCAATAAATATACATTTTTAAATTCATGTTAAACATTGTCAAGAAGGCGTGACGTACTATATAAGGTCGCAGATTAAGATCAAACTAATGTACGACAGATCCGTTAAACTAAACATGTTTTAGTTCTAGGTCGATAAAACGCCTAATTAAAATGTAACACTATGACAATAATTATCACCGCCAAGTAATTACTTTACCATGAAGACAACAGCCCAGAGCAAAAGGCACGTTTTACTACTGAAGATTTTCATCGGTCCTTAATGCACAATGAAGTTAAATTGTATTTCTCCACACCCAATGAAAAATTGATGGTTTCCACACAATGTTGTGTTTTACACATTATTCTCAATAAAACCCCACCGAATCGGAAACCTTGCCGTAATACAAATGTATTGTCCGTGATACGTGCTTGCGTCATAGTCATTAGTCTCATTACTTCTCGTTTGTTTTCTTGCCGACTTTAAATTAATATCTCTTACTCCGTTTCACTTTATCTAGCGACCTATTATATATCTTCCAGAGAAGAATCGATGTGCTCCATAATGAGAGACATGGCAAGTGGAAGGATACTTCCTGACCACTGTTTTAGAGGTTCCTTTAACTTTTTTTCCAAACTGCCTGAAATTTCTAAAAACCGGAACATTGTTCCGGTTTATTCAGATTAAATTACTAGAGTGCCCAACTTCATGTTGGATCTGAAATCGTTTCGCGGAAAAATTATGTTTCATTTCTCTATTCATCCTATCCATTAACCCAAAATCCCTTGAATATGTATGTATAATATTTATAAAAGTGGTTGGATGTATTTTGCTTGCTATATGTATATTTTGAAATGATGTGCTATATGGGGTTAACGGATGGTTTTGTTTGCGCAGCATCATGTCAAGCAGATCGGGAGTGAGGGGCCGACGCACGCGCGTCTATGACTGCAACTACAACATGGGCGAGAGCTACTACAAGGCCGCCATCGACAAGCTGGACCGCAAAGGACGTCCCGAGCCCGAGGACCCTGCGCCCGCAGCCCGCCAGCTCGAGGAGAGGTAAACACCCACTGATATACCCACCCATCTTGATCCAATATTTCCCAAAGACCTCCAGGAAACCGAACCAGACGCTTTAAGGACATTCTTCAGTTTACAAGAGGCCCTCTACGACTATACGTGTACTGTGAGAGACACATCTCCAATTTTATTTTATTTTTATTTTATTTTATTTGGAAAACCAACAGTTTACAGCAATCATTCAATTTAAAAAAAAAAAAAGTTACAAGGTTAGACTATGATGTTAGGATGATGGAAGGGAGGGGAAGGGAAAGAATCTAGTCTGTGTAGAGTAATATGTATTGTGTGAATGTTATTTATTGATTTTACACCTCTTAAGATTTCTCCATATCCAAAGGGGTACACATACGTATATACTCTCCCTACGTCTTCATTCAAAGTCTACCTGTAATTCAAATGTATTCAAATGTATACTGCGTTAAAGATCAATAAATGTTAATTGCAAATTGCAGGTTCCAAGACAATTGACAACTGTTCCGGAAAATTCCAATATAAAAATCGTTGCTATTGTCATTTTCACAAATCACTAAAAAAATGAAGAGCAAACACTCTCTAGCGTTGATTCTGCATTATTATTTTGCCATTTTTAGATCTACTTTTTCTAGAAACTCAACTATAATAAATACATAAAATCAAACCAAAATCAAGCCGCTATCACAGTAAAGGTTACTCTCAATATCGATCAGATGAGAGACTCCACTAAGAATCAAAACGTTGCTACAACCTGCTGCAACTAAACACCCTCTACCTCGTTTCCAACAGCTTCACAACATGTCTGCATGTTGAATAATAGGCGTATCATTGTTATTTGCTAATATTGACTTCAGTCTCTTAAAAGGTCCCATCTTTTAATAACACACGTACTAATGCATATTACTGTAAGAGGTAGTATTTTTATTTAACATAACGTCGCCCACAACACAAAGAGGCGTATCTCACATTTAGCAAACATCCAAGAGACCCAAAAAACTGCTTTTTTTCCCGGATTCTCTGTACATTTTATTGCATATTTCGCTAATGGAGTTTATTCAAGCATTTTTCTTATCCCCGTTAGCCAAACATGTAATAAAATATATAAGAATACGGCAAAAAAAAATTTTTTGGCTCTCTTTGAAATGTGGTAAATATGAGATACGTCTGTTTGTGTTGTGAACAACAATATAACACTTAGTGTGCTGGGATCCAATTTCTAAGTCGATATTCATCAACCCATGACCGGTAGGTGGCTGAGTTGGCAACGTGTCTGTGTCCCACTCACCCACTCAATTCCTCGGTTGGCGAAGTCCTCCATCATGACACACCAATATTTTCGGCTTACTGTGATGGTAGTAGGAGATTTTCAAATGTCGTCAGGTTATTCGTAACCCGGCAATGTAAGTCGTTCTTTAAAAAATATTTATTTACTGAATTATGTATATGTACACATTACATGTTTTCTCGCGTGAATATAAGTCTAATTGCCTATTTTTTATGTCCACTATCCAGGTACTCAAGGGCCTTCGCCGACGAAGACCTGAACTCCGCGCGCCGCCGCGCTGAGAAGACCATCTCGGAGGATACGCTGTTCGACTCGCGGGGAGGACGCGCACCTCGCGGCCGCCCGCTGAGCGCCGCGCTCGAGGAGGCCGAGCACGACTTTGATGACGAGGTAAAATCCCCCAACACAAGTACACACACACACAAACACATATATTGTAGCGTACGTGTGTATGTGTATATATAGGACTTAGGGAGGAAATACCTTAAAAACATTTTTTAAATAACATATTTTAAAATTGTAATAGTACTTGGTTTTGATCACTTATTTCCACTGAACAGATAATCCCTTGAAGTGTGATTGATCTATACCGGTTTAAAAGAAAACATTTGTCCTCAATTTACAATTGCCCTTTCGACTCCTGGGCTCCAGATAATGAATTTGATTATCCGTTCGAGATAAATTTTCGATATTTAAAAATGTTTGATCAATTTCACCAAAAGTAATATCAAATTGTGCTTACTTCGGGCACACAAACTCGCCCACAACATACTTCCATCGGTTTATCTCCTCAATGATAAGGCAATGTAAATATAAAAACAACAAAATCTTTAAAATACGAGAATTTAAAACAACAGTAAATATAAATAACCATGTTTTAACTAGCTCTTCTTTTAAACTCAGATACAAGAATTCTGAAGCCAATTCAAAAACTCTCCAAAAAGGACCCTAACTTTTTGTGTTCTGGCGCGTCTTAAAGGTCAAAACATAAATAAAAATATACCAATACACACAGTAATTATATTATTACATAATGTTTCATCAGCTATTCGATATCTGGTTACTGCTCTCAAGAATCAAGGAACGCATGGCGGCGCCCGTCTTCATTGGCCGCGGCGTCTCGTGGCGTCGCGTCGCAAACTTAGGAAGTCGCAGTAAATTAATACGAACTGCTATAGAACTGAAGCAAACTCCATTATATGATTTTGTTGTGAGTAAAATGAAAACTGTGTGACATTCGCTCACTCATTTCATCGACCACATAAAGCAAACTTAAAGAAAAGGTCATAGAATTTCTTACATTTGTTTGTTTAATTCTCAATTTAATTTGTTCAGAGTTTGTGAACTTTTTTACTACTTTGTGCATGTGACATGTAACCTACGCATGTTCAATGTTGTGATATGTATATTTTCATTGCACACGAGTGGATTCAACGTAAATTAGACGGGTTTTGCTACTCGTGCGATTAGTTAGAAGTTGAACCCTGAAAACAAAAATATCATGAAAATATTGTGACAACAGGAAGAAAAACTAAATCCATCAGAGGTCGTAACTCGTAACTAAAACAGTTCGGAGCGGCGCAGATCTGGGCCTGACTGAGATCTGGTCGAGTTCTGCCCGGACTTGATATTTCCGACGGACAAATTATTCTCGTCCTGCACAGCACATGGTACATCGGAGAATATATTTCGGTAACTTAGATGTGAGAAGTTGAAGCGTGAAAATTTCAAAGTCGGGATGGAAATAGATTGATAGGAATCGAAAAACGAAATGCGATAGGGTAAGGCCGGTGTTAGCTAATCACCGTGCTTGTCAGCGGTCGTTTGTCAGAATTATATCGAGAACACAGATCATTCAGGATACAGACTACCGACCACCGGCTTCTGCGTATCCCCGCCAATCTGGCAATGATGCGGATACTTTTACCAAAAATATTTTTATATGTCGACTGCAAATAGGTAAAACCATTAAGCTTCAAAATTGTATAAGGGACGCAGGAATGATTTATTAGTCCTATACGGAAATATTCACCGTTAGTACATTTTGGGTTTTTTACTAAAATATGTTATATAACACTTACAACACAAGCACTGGAAAGTGCGTGTGTTAAACTGATCCCAAAAGATTACCGGAATGTATCTAAATCCTTTGTATCTGATAATTTAGCTAGATAGTAGAGGCGTGTTATCGATTTTGTCCAATTTTAAGAAATATATTCCCTATTGACGCATTGGGCTGAGGACTGTGAAGCATTTACAAAAGAAAATTACGAGTGGGAAGGAATTTAGTATAATAAATTAATTGAAAATTCCTTTGTAATCACCACTTTATTGATGTAAACATATCAACGTGTTTCGAAAGCCAAGCTTTCCTCATCAGGAATATATAGAATACTAAAAAATAATAATATCAAGTACAGACAAATGATAAACATACAATACAATAATGTAAGAATCGACAGATTACAAACATAAACAAAAAATGATTAAAGTAGATAAGTAATTAATCAACAAACAAATATTTAAAAAGTATTATAAATCAATGACAAATTTATATTAGAAATTAAAAAATAAATTATTTATATTATTAATATTAATGTGAAAATAAATTCATGAGATAGCTATTTAAAATACATATATTTGATTTTTAAATATGTTTAATTCACTATTAACTTTTTTTCTGATTTCTAAATTTTTAATACCAAGTAATCTTTGATTAATTTATTATTAATGACGCCACAAAATGAATACCAATATTTTGAAGAAATTACAATAATACATATTATTCTCTAATTTGTAAACCGGTCAATTTAATTTTCTATGTGGATTTCCATTATTTAAATTTTCAGGGTCCACTTTTTCAAACGTAATCTTGGAGTGTCATAATATCACAAACCGAAACGTATTTTAGACTTAATAAGGTGATAATAGCGGCCATGTATGAGTGGAATATTATCTCACGTCGTTAAACCTCTCATTAGCGAAGCCTGTTCGCTGTAATAACATAGATCAACATTTATCAAAATACATAGATAAAGGTCACACGCAAATAGGAAAACCCAAAGAATCGATTACTAGAAGGTCAGTGACATGAAAGTATGAAGTTTTCTCACGGCGGGTTCGAGCAATGAACATATTAATCGATATAAGTGTGATCTGCTTTCAAAGACGATGTATGTAGCTAATTTATAAAAGACATCTGGACTCCAATACCCGAGACATGCTGACGAAAAGAATTTCGCGATATGAAACTACTATATATATATCGTCGTCCTCAATAAAAACAGGCGTATCTCATATTTAGCAACGTTGGCTCTCCTGGAAATTAGCTAAATATGAGATACGCCTGTTTGTGTTGTGGGCGGCGATATTATGTTATACCTTGCACACGAGCATGCCCACAATACACGTTTTATCGGTTTATCTCTTCAGGAGGTTCAAGTGATTACGTTGTGATGGTTGTTAAAATTTGTGTATTATTTTGCAGGTGTCATCATCTCTGCGCCGCCTCCGCGCCAACAAGAAGGCATCCCGCTTCGCGGATGAGATGGACATGGATTCATCGGTATCCGGTCTGCAGAGCCGTTCCAGGCTGGGCTTGGCCGACAAGATCCTCGAGAGCGCCGGCGTGGACCGCAGCGAGCGCTCCGAGACGCGCCGCACATTGCGCGTCGCCTCCACCAGCACCCTGAGCAAGGAGGACCGCGAGGGTATGACCCGCTGGTCGGCGCTCGAGGACGGCAACGCGGCCGTACGCGCCCGCCAGTCTCGCGCGCGCCTCTCCGACCTGGAGGAGGAGACCACCATCATGCACCAGCGTCAGGCCGACCGCGATCGTCGTGCCGCGCACCTGCGCGCCATCATCGCCGAGAACGACGCTGACAAGCTATCCTACTAGTTCCGCACATACCTCACGACCGTACCGCCTCAATCTCACCTATTAAACCCAACATCCCTTCGAAAGGCCTATATTACTAAAAGTAGGTAGAACATGCATTAATCTGGCGGTACTCGTATCAATCAAACGGAGGAAGAACTCTTTTCAGTCGCCCATCTCCTTTGGATGTATTCACATGTACTCCAACATGTCGTAGTCAATGGTAGATAGATACTCGTGTCTCGTATATTGTAATCCATGTATTTTATGCTCGTTGCTATTTACGACAGGTCGTCTGGCGACGTCTGATAGAGGATTGACCACGTTGTACTGTTTAAACTTCTAAGATGCGCATTTTTTAAGGAATATGTTGTCACCATTTCTTTTTTTACAAAATCATTTCGCACACACATACGCCCTGCACCATAGCTAAGGAGTTTCGTGTAATAAAGTGTACAGGCATCATTCGAGGGTATAATGTTTTTCCCCTTTCATTCTTCATTTCCTAGGTATTTTAGAGCTTACGTATTAACAGGTTTTTCTATTACAAAATTTCCACAATTTCCACATTAATTTATTTAAAAGTCGGCAAACTCTCTATTAATGTACTATAATAATCTTGTTAGTATAAAAAATGCTGGTATCACTGTGTCCAAAGCCCGAGGAATAAAAATTAGGTATTTAATTATGCATTTTATTGTTTGTTATTGTTCCTTGTCTTTTGTGCAATATGTATATAATTACATTTATGTTATCGGTATTACTGTGTTGTTAATTAAATAAAGTAATATCCATTTTTGTATCATAAAAAAATAAAACTCTCTTGTTACAAAAATATTCTTTTAAATAATAATTCATTATACGAGTATACCTACAATATGACGTAGGGCAGAGATTATTCAAGTTTTAAAAAAATGGATAGCCCAGTCTGTGTTTACGTTGCGTTGGTAGCTCTTTCTCAAATCATATTAATCCACCCATGAACGAAATTATGTACCTACAATATGACGTGGGGCATAGATTATTCAAGTTTTAAAAATATGGATAGCCCAGTATGTGTTTACGTTGCTTGGTAGTTCTTTCTCAAATTATATTAATCCACCCATGAACGAAATTATGTACCTACAATATGACGTAGGGCATAGATTATTCAAGTTTTAAAAATATGGATAGCCCAGTATGTGTTTACGTTGCTTGGTAGTTCTTTCTCAAATTATATTAATCCACCCATGAACGAAATTATGTACCTACAATATGACGTGGGGCATA